>JAJQOW010000325.1:0-132398 GCA_037975125.1 Latrodectus hesperus | reverse complement strand
GTACCATTGCATGAGCTCACGGGTCTGATTCCACATCAGGGACCCCGTGGAGTGTAAGCTCAAGTGTCCGTTGCATGAGCTCACGGGTCTGATTCCACATCAGGGACCCCGTGGAGTGAAGGTCAAGTTCCGTTGCATGAGCTCACGGGTCTGATTCCACATCAGGGACCCCGTGGAGTGAAGCTCAAGTTCCGTTGCATGAGCTCACGGGTCTGATTCCACATCAGGGACCCCGTGGAGTGAGGCTCAAGTTCCGTTGCATGAGCTCACGGGTCTGATTCCACATCAGGGACTCCGTGGAGTGAAGCTCAAGTTCCGTTGCATGAGCTCACGGGTCTGATTCCACATCAGGGACCCCATGGAGTTATGCTCAAGTTCCGTTGCATGAGCTCACGGGTCTGATTCCACATCAGGGACCCCGTGGAGGTAAGCTCAAGTTCCGTTGCATGAGCTCACGGGTCTGATTCCACATCAGGGACCCCGTGGAGTGAAGCTCAAGTACCGTTGCATGATCGCACGTGTTTAAATACGTCCGATGGACCCCTGGAGTAACGCTGAAGATCCTATAACATAACTTCTAGATTTTAAGAAATAACACATGTAAAAATGATTAGCTTTACTTTCATATGAAAATTAGTATGAATTGAATAGCATGGGACCCATGCAAAACCATTGGTGAAAAATTGTTACGGTTATAATCAAGTATAATTCATCTTACCTGCTATTGCAAGTATAAATTCAGATTTATTTTTTAAGAATCTGTTGAAAGGGCTCATTTGGAAAATAAAATATTACAATTTCTGCAGTGACATTTGAGGGCAGTTTAAAATAGTTTTGTGGCTTAAGATAATAAGTGTGTGAAAATATTATATAACCACATAAAACCACAATATTAAATATTAGTTCAAAATACTGTTAAGCAGAGAAATCTTGGTATTTTTTTTGAGCTGTGTATAGGGAAACTCAATGGCATCAACATAAACAAAAAAACTCAAAGAAGAAGAATATACTCCTGCAGGAGAGGAGTGCAATTGTGTGGTTAAATTAACCATATTAGAAGTATAATAAAGTAAATTTTAAACCCACAGTTCAAGATTCTATTCTTTGCTGTTTTCTTTTTTTCTTTGCTTTTCAAGAATTTCTTTTTTTATCTATTATATTTAATTTTCCACATCACTTATAATTTTTTATGCTTTATAAAAGTAAATTTTATTTAGAAACCGTTTTTCATAAAATACAACTGCATATAAGAAAGAATAAAAAATGACACACTCTGATGATTCAACGCTGATATTGCCAAATCATATTACTGATATTCTTATTGCTTGCAAATTGCTTATCTTAATGAATATGATATGTAAAATTTCATATTATATGATGTTATGGATATCATGATTTGATTGGTAATTCTTGCACAAATATTTGTTTTTATAATATATTAAAATATTAATGCTTTAAAGTTTTTACGCCATTAGTTCATAATAAAATAATAAACAACCAAATAAAATAACCTATCTAATAATTTTTCAAGTATAATCACATTTTTGAATATCACCTATATTTTATAAAAGTCACTTATGAAGTATAGATAATCTTAATGATAAAAGTTTTAGTTTAAATGTTATTAATATAGATAGTTTTTGAAACATTTAAAGTAATTGAAATATAGTAAATAAACGTCAATTGTGGTGTTTACATGCTTTAAACATACAAATATAATAACTAGAGCTTTTCTTTTAAAATCAGTTACTTCAAATTTCTGTAAAGCATTTTGAAATTACAAATAACAGTTCAAAACATATGAAATTATTTTATTAAGAATATGAACTGGAATACATTGCTTATAAACTATAAAATAGAAAAGTTAAATAAGTACGATTTCAATTTTGTAGATTAATCATTTCTAGTTTACTCAGATACTAAGTAGGAGAAAAATATCTGCAAGAATCACTGCAAAATCATTTAGAAAAAAATATGCCAAAATAATTGATCTTTTAGATGATCAGAACAAATCTCCCAAATAAAAATTCATTCCTAAAAGAAATTCTAATTGTCAATTATCAAATCTTGTTTTTCTCAAAAAGACTTACACCAATTACATTATTACCCTAAGCTGAAAAGTAACACATTTTGTAAGCGAATACAAAAAGTCAACATAAGTGACTTAAAAAATATTTACTTAATTAAAAATTACGTAAACATTTTTAAGTCACTTATGTTGACTTTTCGTATCAAAAATAAACACGAGTTGATTTTTCACGCAATAAATTCCTCTTATGATTGATTTAATAGTTTCCCAGGAAAATGCTATTTTTAATAAATATGAGCAATTACATAAAATAAAGAATACACACATTACTTAAATACACACACATAAAATAAACATGATTGAAATACAAACATGATTGAAATACATTCTCAAGTATCTAAATAAAAGCTAAATTAAATAAGCTAAAATTTGAAAATACATGGTAATACAATCCTATACATGGTAAAGCAAACTTGTGAATATTAAAGGAATCCGTTTGAAGACCGGTAAAAAAATTTTGAAAAAAAAGCAATCTCCTTATTTTTAAAACAGAAGTCAAATACATAAAAAAAATCTGGATTTTTTACTCCATCAGTTACTATCAATAAAGGACAAAATATTGTAATGCTAATTATTTTTGAGTGAACTTTCTCAGAAAAATTTGAAATACGGCAAACTTCTTTATATGTTTTAAAAAATTCATTATTTATTCATATATGGGAATATTTCACCAATGATACCAAAAATGACGATTACAATATTTATTTTAACTTAAGTGGTTATGAGATAAAATTTACAATTAAAATGGCAATTGTTTATTAAATAAAAAACTTTCAAAATATTTGTGAAAGTTTTCTTATTTAATTCTAATTATTATGAATATACTAAAAATTAATAATGTAAATTTTCACTAATTCATATTGAACTTCAAAAAATTGAAATCTTAAGAAAAAACAAGTTATTTGAATAATACTGAAACAATATAAAAAAATTTAATTAAAACTAACAATCATTTATAGCTTAATCAGAAACTTCTAGTGACCATTTCAAACCTTCTAGATTCAAAATTTAAACTAGCGATGCATTAATGATTATTTTTAATACAAGTTTGGTTTTCAATTTGAAATAAATGCACTTCTCTAAGGCAAAAAAATTTCATTTTAAGTTTTTGCAACAAGAATTTGGCTTAGCTTGTCGCTCCATGGTCATTTTACTCGCCCAATGGCTAATTAATCTGTGTCAATTTAATGTGGATTCTAAACCACGATCAGTTTAACCAAAGGTAAGAGCGCTAACCATTCGGTTATCTTTTCGATTTGTTCATCAAGAGACATTTTTCTTTAAAAATATTCCAAAAAACGGATATAATTAGGGATTGAAATTGCATTCGAACACTAAGTAGAAAAGGATCACACACACACATGCATATATATATATATATATATAAGATAAAACATGAAAAATATTGAAACCAGAAATATAAAATTGGAAAAATATTAAAATATACCATGCAAATGATGATAAAATTGGTTTGTTTGTCGCTCAACGGTCATTTTTTGCGCGCGAGGATTAACTAGACCGGCACCTACGGCTTAAAGTGGATTCCGAACCACTACAAACATCCATGCTCAAGGTGGGATTCGAACCCATGAACTGTTGAACCGAACGCAAGAGCGCTAACCATTCGGCTGCCAGCTCTGCAAATGATGAGAAGAAGGCATAGGGACCACGTCTTCATAAGAAGGGAGATGGCCAGCTATGCAAAATAAACACTCTTTTCTGACACATGCACGAAGGACTAATGTCTAAAATTCTTCGAGCAATTCCCCCGAAGAGTGTTCGTTTAGAAAGAAAAAACAAAGATACATTTAGTTCAAAAATTAGAATACATAAATATATATGCAGAAGAGTAAACATACTCACAATAGATGAAACATACATGCAGCAGAAAAAATACATAATAACAAAATCAGCAAATCAGATTGAATAATATATTAGAAGAATAGGAGACTTGCCAAAGGTAAATTTGAAATTGGAATAAAGAAATAGTTGCCAAGAATAATTAAATTCAAGTTAAAGTGATTTAGATACATGTAGTAAATTTGAAATTAAAATGTGTTAAAAGAGGATTTAAGGTTAAGTAATATTTAAAACGATAGAATAAAAGAAAATGAGTAAATGTAGGTGTTTTCAGGATTTATGTAAGAACTTCAATGCTTGGGTGGCCCTGCTGTAGTTATATTAACTACGCATTACTTCTATCTTACAAGCGATTCCCTACTTACTACATATTCTAAAATAAAATTGGAATATTATTATTTTTTACGTGAGTTATTAGGTGTTTTAATTGATTTTTTGTAGATTCGTAATTGCTACATATATTATAAACGTGATTAAGTTCATTAAATATAACGTTTATGTATATTTTTAAAGAAACATTGAGAGTTCCAGAAGATTAACTCATTAACATTAAATTTAAATTGATTTGGTTTGTCCAAGAAATCAATATATGTTGTAGAATTATCAATAGTGATAAATAAATCTAAGAATTCTGTTTTAGTATCAAATAAACTAGTTTTAATTAGAGAAAGTTCTTAAGGGTGAGTAATTTTAGAAATATCTTCAAAATTTAAATTGTTAAAAATAATGTGATCAATGTATCTGAAAACAAAAGGATATTGATAAATGAAGCTTTTTTCAAAGTAATGTAGAAATAAATTTGTTAGTCTGTGCTAGCTTTTTTTACTCTATTTTGTATTTTCGGAATTGTATTCATTACTTTAAAAAATTTTTGACATATATATATATATATATATATATATATATATATATATATATATATATATATATATATATATATATATATATATATATATATGTGTGTGTGTGTGTGTGTGTGTGTGTGTTGCTTTAAGACACACATTTTTTTGGAATATATGACTATTCAAACATATTTTAAACTGTTCAGAATAAATATATTTAGAATAAGAAACTTGGACATATTTAAAATGTTTGTACTTTTTACTTCATATTTCTCATTAATATGATAAAATGGAACATTGAATTAACTATATTACTTCTGCAAAATGAAATAACTCATAGGATTGCACTTTTAGGTTCACACACTTGGGGAAAGTGATATAAAAAACAACAAAGTTGTATTAAAATTGCATACATCCTATTAATTTTTAAATTAAATAAAATTTTAAAAATAAATTTTGGGATTTAGATAATTGTAAATTTTTAATGTGACATACTAAAGCAAACAATAAAAATAATCGCTAAAGTGAAGAGATGGGTACGGAGGGTAAAATGCGCCAAGCAGGCGATAAAGTGGTGCGATAAGTTTGTCAAACTGGTTTAACGGTTCGGATTACGTATGTATGACCTATTTTTTTTATTGGGTAACGTGATCGCGTGACATGCGCGTTTTGTATGTAACCCTTGAAACTATTTTAGAATAATATTTAATAATTGAGTTTCAATATTCGAATTTTGGAGTTTGTTGCTAACTATAATTAACTATGGATGAGAATGTTTTGAACTTACGTTTTTTTTATTTAGAGCGTGATGGTAGTAAGAAAGTAAGTATATGAATTTTTAAGTTGTGTGTATTGCATGTTAGTGTTAGAATGTGCCGCGTACTGATATTTTTTTTATGTAGGTGCCATTGCTCGGTATATTAAAATTCCAGTTTAAACAAAATGTGAAATTTGTTAACGTTCGAAATTTAGTTTTACTGCCCGGTTGGCACTGCAGTAGGTAGCGCTACACTGATGTTTTTTTAAGGTGGGCGCCATTGCTCGGTATATTTAAAATTCGAGTTTAAACAAAAAGTGAAATTTTTTAATGTTCGAAATTTAGCTTTACTGCCCGGTTGGCACTGCAGTAGGTAGCGCTACACTGATGTTTTTTAAGGTGGGCGCCATTGCTCGGTATATTTAAAATTCGAGTTTAAACAAAAATTGAAATTTTTTAACGTTCGAAATTTAGTTTTACTGCCCGGTTGGCACTGCAGTAGGTAGCGCTACACTGATGTTTTTTTTAAGGTGGGCGCCATTGCTCGGTATATTTAAAATCAAGTGATAAAAATTTCCTTTCTATTTATTCGAATTTTAAAACTTCTACAGTATTTAATTGTAATGAAATATTTAACTTTTTAATATTTGGAATTCGAAAAAACGCTTGATTTCAAAGCTGAAGTTCGAACGCGATCGTTATTGGTTGAAATTTATCGCGCGTAGTGACGCAATTTAGGTTGGCGACAGAGCTGTAGAGCGCTTGGTGCCAAAATTTGAAATCGCGCCAATCCCGTACCCATCTGGTAACTTTTACCAAAATAATATATATAAAAATAATATATATATATATATATATATATATATATATATATATATAAACATTAAAACATTTTTATTATTTTTCAAATCATTTTTACATTAAAAAGAATGTTATTCAAACCAAATAATAAAAATTGATCATTCCAATCCCGCCTAAATTTAACCTAATTTTTTATAATTCAACATCATAATAATTTATATTGTGATCACTCAGATGAATTCCAATTATAAAAATTTAGTTATTTCATGCTTTTTTTATGACAAAATCTCAAAGATATTCAAAACAAAATATTTATAAGCATGTATTAACAGCCATCTTACTAATTTCATGGAAATTCTTAAATTTAATTTAAAAAATGCAAAATAATTTCAAATGTATAACTTGAAACAAAACAATATTCATATTGCACTATAAATTGTACAACGAAATTTTCTCTAAATTTTAAAATACAACTTTATTAACTAAATTTTAAAATATAAATTAATTTTTATACATTTTAAGTAGATAACACTTAAGAACGATGAAATATTTACTGAGAAACTACCCTAATTGATAAATGCAAACAGCGAAAAAATTATTTTATTCTTCAGGTATTTATTTATTTGAATTTCAATATTTTGCATTTGTATGAGCCTTTTTATAAATAACTGATTTAGTATTTGATGATTAATAAAAACCGTAAAATAAAATTAATGGACAGATAATTTATTTCTTAGTCCACATCAAACATCTATATCGAATTAGTGTTAATGACAGGTTCTTTATTATTTTATAGCTCCATACCGATTATTAATGAAATAAGTTCGATGGGCAAAAAAGAATCGCTAATTAAAGAGATGTTTAATGTGTGATTGAAATATTTCATTTTAAACAGTCAATTCGTTAAATGTTCATAAATTAATACGTAATAAAACATTTTTAGTTCGATTTTCTATGCACCTAATTAAATTGTTATGAATATTAAAATCCTGAATTAATTTCACAATTTTGACTATCTACTTAATAAATTATTCTTTACTAATTTAATTATTTATTAACATTTAACTTATTTAGGACGAAAAATGTAATAAAATTTTTAATTATAATAAAGAATTAAATAAGTTGCGAATTAAAAGATTATATTTCAAATTAATAATCGATTCATTTACTTATTCTTATGTCTGTAATTTATTTCCTGTCTTACTGTAGTTAAAATTCGAATTCTATTAACTAAAAAAATGGAATAATAACAAATTACTTACGTATAGTTCAATTTGACGAAGCAATATTCTCCGCAGATGCTTAATTGTCTGACGTCCAGGGTAGAAATGGAGAGAACTTTCAATCGACAATTTCTGCGCATTCATGCAGTTCCTGCTTTTTTCTTCACAGCAGCCAATGAAAAGCTGTAAAAAAAGTGCTGATGTCATCATTAGCTTTGAATTCAATGTTTGAACTACAAAACGTTGTCTTTAGGTATAACAATTTTTATAAACTGAAAACACAGATTAACGGCGTTTCGAGTTCATATATTAAGTCAGACACTAAATGAAAAAAAAGAATGCATTTCGTAATAAATAATGCAACATATGATATTTTACAATAATAACATTACAATAATAAAATAATATTCAGTGTTTTGCTTTAAAATTTAAATTTCGTCACTTTTTACGCTGCTTCCATTTTTCAGTGCATTAAAAATTACAGGACGGTATTGATACAAATATTTTGTTGCATTTTATCATATTTTAGGAATAAAAGGATATTTTACATTTAATAGTTAATTAACAGTTAATTTCACTTCAACAATTATGGAGGAAATTCTTAAGAATAAAAAGTTATTTTGCCCTTATGACAGGATAGTAATATTTTCTCATTTTTGAGGTGCTTCGATTTTGAACACAGCTTCGATTTTTAAATTAAACTGAGTATCACCTGGATTTGATGTAATTTGGTGATATTTAAGTAATTTTTTATATAAGTAATATATAAGTAATTTTTTTTATAAAAGCATTTAAATAAATGGTTCATAGATTATGGTCATTACATTTATAATTGCTCTCATTTTTGTAAATTTCAAATAGATTTCAATGAAACTTTTTAAAGGTAAAAAATTAATTAGTAGGAAAACTAATCCTTAAAAATTATTAAAAATACACCATTTTTGTACAAAATTAAATTTTGATTTACAGTAATTTCCTTAAATTCACCGTGTCTGTTATTATAAATCTTTAAATTTTCCATCCAAGGTTAATTAGTGTTTCACACTAAAATGCTTATGACAATATGTCAGTCAATAATTATCCATCCAGAAGCAATCAATAACTCAATTCCGGTTCACCAACAAAACAAAATGTGCAACTTTTCCTTATTTGCACCTTGCGCCATTAAAACCAATCAACATAACAAAAGCTGATCATGAAAGTTTATATAAACTTTGATCACACTGGTGTGTAATTAATAGTAACTTAAAAATGACGTGTAAATTTTTTTTCAATTTAATTATATATTTTTAGCGCAAAGTTATGGAAAGAAAAAATGATTTAAATTAAACTGTATTTCCCCAGAAAATATATTTAATTTTAGGATTAAATAATTATATTATGGTTATAAATTGCTAAATTCTTTGCTAAGCGTCAGTTGGCAAAGAAAAGGATTTTTCTATTACTAGCACTTGGCGAAGTTGAATCCAAATCCAAGACTAAATTGCACACACAATGTTAAAATTCTCAAATAGAAAAATACATTTAGGAACACAAGTCAAACTTTTTCACAATCTGACTAAATTTTAGTGGCAGGAGTTTTGTAATTTCCTCTTTTGTTTCCAAATTTCAACGATATGTTGCAGTTCCGAAAGAAATTAAGATTAAAGAAATTTAAAGTTATTAAAAATGAAAAAAAATAAGATAAATATAAATGCATACATTCATGTGAGTGTCTACTTTGTGAATTCATAAATTTAGTCATTTTCCGCTCTTATAAAGTTCTGTATTTATAAATTGAAGACATCATATCATTAGCCATCTGTACCTACAGAAAAAGTGTGTCCGAACCACTGAAAGCATCCTTTTCAAATTTAAAGGCAGGCTCAACAATCGCTGTATGAAACAACGCCGATCTTTTAACGAGCATTCATCATTGATACCTTCTCTCACACACACAAAGTGCTAATTGCTTTTGTTCTGGGTTTTCAATTTACATAGATATTTAAAACCGAATATAAATATCAATTAGCATTAGAAAGTGAATTTTTCTTTTCAAAATAGTTTTCCCTTTAAGGTATGAAATTACTACTCAAAGAAGGGATGCTATTTATTATTCATCATTTTAATGTCATTACTGTCAAAGAAGTAATATTTTCACCTTACATAAAATTAGAGAAAGTTGGTTTCACACTGAACAAACGCGCGATGAAATAGTGAAATTGGCAATGTAATTTGTCCCTTTAAATGTCAAAATAAAATATAAAGATTATGAATTTTAGTATAACCCTTATGTCAGAGGTATAAAATTATCGAATTTTTTACTACGTTTTATATAAATGGTTTTAACTGGTTTGAAATATTAGATTTCCTTTCATTTGAACTGGTGTTGAAACATGCAGGAATAAGTTTTTAGGTTTCCTTCCTTCGTTTCAGGATAATGAAAACCTGATCATTTTTAAACTAAAAAGTTGCTAATTGTCAACGTATGTATAACGTATTACATGAATGGAAGTATTTTGGGGTGGATTAGCAAATAGTTTAAATGAATCATGTATGAGAACTCCTAGCCGACCAACATGTCTAGTGATCGGTCAGCGTGCCTGACTCCGCATAAGGAGGTCCTGAGTTCGAATCCCGGTTCGGGCATGGATGTACTTTCTCTCTCTATCTATCCTGTCTTTGTCCTTGCATGAATGAGGTGTGAATGGTTGCCTACCTTATGGCATGTATGTATTGAGGAAGTCGAACTCCATACCAAAATATGGTTCAGTTGAAAAAAGTTGAGCAGCGCACCCCATATTGCCAGCCTGGCTGGCACACGACAATGAATGAATGAATGAGAACTCCTATGCTTATTGAAATAATTGTGTCTGGAAAGTAAGTGTTCATATTTCAATTAACTCAAAAAAAAACCAACTAATCAGGATTAGTAACGGGTGTGTGCAAACCCATTGCATTCATCACTTTGAAACTGCAATATCAACACACACGACGGATATTTTTTTATTTTTAATTGATTACGCCAGAGCATTATATTGTACGATTATTCAAGAAAGGAAAATTAGAACCAGTATCATGTAACCTTAGAACCTGTGTCCTTAGGCCTCTTTCACACAAGGCGACTTTCAATAGACTATAAAAAGTCATCCGATATTTTATCATGAAAAGTTATTGAAAAATCGACAGTAGACTGTTCTCTTCTTTTCGGGAAACGGATTTCTATCGAACGATCGCTTTCTATCGAGCTGCCTTTTAAAAATAACGGTATCGTGTCGTTTGCAACTTGCAGTGATGCAGGTGTTCTAAAGGACGTCTCCATACTAAACGATATTTAGTCGTCTGTCGTGTCTCATGTTGTTAAAGGGTTTTATGGGTGTTTCTTTTTTAGTAAATGGATAAAATATTTTACTATTTATAAAGAAAACAACAATGCTGCAATTTTAAGGGCATAATGAGTGAATGAATAGACAACGGACATATTATTTTCTCGTGTAGAAGCGAGACCTGTCTTATGGGATAAATCTAAAGAAATTTATAAAAGACAGGAATTCCACAAAGATACCACTTTCGATAAGTGATATCCAGGGATGGACTTTTCTTCGTGTAAACTTGATGTTTACTCCAAAAATTTCTATTAGGCACGATTGGAATTCTTAACATTTTCACTAACATTATCATGAACTAAAATTGAAAAATAAATCAGCCAATTTTTTTAATTACAAGATAATTATTATAAAAATTATATATTCATGGATATTATACTTAATGATTATAAAAGAAAAAAGCAATAGTAAAGTACCAATAATGTGGACGTGGACAGTATTATGATGTAAAATATAATAGTTTAGTTTTATTTATTCTAGTCATTATGTGTTATTTTTATTTTGTTCACAAGATTTATACAGTTAGCATTTACTGAATTAAGATTGAGTAAACCTGTTTTATAATTAATAAAATATAATATTGTTAATATTTCATTATATACAGATATAATCCACAATAATATAGACTATTATAGGTGATAATGAATCTCCGAGCTCCAGTGGCTCAGTAGCTTCACGCTCCTTCCCGTAAGTTCAGCAAAGTGAAGCTTCATTTGCCTCGGGCAGCGGTTGGGAGGGTGACCACGGTGTACTCTCCTTCACTGGGTTGCTGGAACTCCGTGGGTTGGGGACGTGTCCACGTTCATCTGTGACGTCCAAAGTCCTTCCGCTGGTGTGGCGTAGATGGGGAGAGGAGGGTGCCAGCTCAGGTGTGGCCTCGTCACCTGACCGTGGTTCAAAATGACGAGGCACCATAACAAGAGCAAAAGTCGTACTTTCACCTTCGTGGTGCTCTGATCCAAACGAAAGACGCTCCCTATTGACTTAATTCGCACTGCCAAAGGCAAAAGCGAGCTTGTCTTGTCCAAGTGTCATAGGTAAACAACAACAACAATGAATCTCCCATGGATAACCTTTTTTTTGGCTAAAGAAAGATTCAAGTTAGATTCAAGCTTTTTATCGTGGAAGATAATATAAAATGCAAAATATTTAAATTATTGTCCACGATAAAAGTCGTTCAATGTTAAATATTATTGTCAAGATAAATTATTGAACGACTTTTTATCGCCAGATAAAAGTCGTCTTGTATGAAAGAGGCCTTCAATTACAGTAACTCCGTTAACGATTTTTTCTTGACGATATACAAAATGTATAGTTACATTTATTAGATGCATTAAAAGTGTCAATACCAACTGACTTTTTTTTTTAAAAAAAAATGGCTAAACTTCTGTAATTCTTATAAGTTACAAACAACACAATTCTTGTAAAATATTTTACTACTACATAATTCACAAAATTAGCATTAATATTTCAAAATGCAATAGAGCGATTAATGTTTCGATTTTAAAATGAAAAAACAATATTTCTGCGTAAAATATTTTTAATCATATATCTACTGAAACAGTTTAACTAAAATAAAGAAACTATATTTCTTGATATAGAGCAATTTATAATTAATAATTCAAATTTTATTATTTATAAATAAACTTATAAATATTTATAAATGGTCTTTTAATTCAACCAAGAACTATTACAGTTAAAGAAGATTGTCCAATGATTCTGATTTTATATATAGCGTATATACGAGAAACATATTCACATTAATTTAAAATCGAAAAATAAAATAAGAAATAAGATATTGTGCAGAATATATGGAAAAATTAAGAGAAATGCTATATAAACTTGAGGATTACTATACAAAAGTGTATAAAGAAGGAACCAATATATATATATATATATATATGTATATATATATATATATATATATATATATATATATATATATATATATATATATATATATATATATATATATATATATATATATATATATATATATATATATATATATATATATATATATATATATATATATATATATATATATATATATATATATATATATATATATATATATATATAATGAGAATTAAAAAGAAAGTAGGAAAAAGTAACTAGTTTTGATAATTTTAAATCATATTGATTAATCTTTCAGTTTAAAATATTATTCAGTTTATAAAAATTACAGTTAGATTTCATAGATTTTCTATTGCATTGATAATAAGCTTTTAATAATTCCGATTGTCTAGCAAGAATTTATCATCGGGAAAGTTTTAAAAAATAAATTATCATTAAAAAAAGTGCAAGCACAATTTTCATAGCTTTCATCGCTATATATAACGAAAACAATTCCTAAATTTGCACAACACTCATGCAAATGTAAAGAAATAATGAACACTGCTATGCAACGAAGCAGTTTAAGCTTTGTTTCTGAATAAGAGTGACCATTATGAAAGACCATGCCATAATTACCGAATACAATAAATTAAATTTTCATAATTTTTGCATTGGGCAACATTTAATTGATAAAAAATATTCAAGGGATCTCACTTTTTCCCCTATTTATCGGAAGTAAAAGTCCATTTATTTGCTAAGGTATTTATATTATTTCTTGCTGAAAGAAGTTTTTAACGAGAAAAAAAGTTGAAATTTAATACGGAAGATTCAAAATACATTAAGTAAAAAGAAAATAATGTTTTTGAAACGGGTTCTTTAAATATGTAACCACAAAACATTTACTGGTCTGTATGTCGAATTCAGCTATCAAATTATGAATCGTGAAATTATAAGGAAACCAATAGTCCTTACTATTTTTAATGGCTAAAAATAAGATGCTTTGCAGGAAGTGTAGCCCATTTTTCATTTTTCTTGTAAAATCCGTTGGCATCCAGCTCCATCTGTGGAGTTTCCTTTCGATGAACCGCGTGGGCTTTTTGGATTCATAATTGTTTGAGCATGGCAGGCTTCGTCTATCTGAATCTTCATTACCAGTGAAAACTATTAATGATTTTAAAATGCTTATGCACAACACTATCATGAAGCATTAGTTCAATTTCTGATAGTTCTAATTTGAAATTATAAATCAAAAATGTATGATGAGCTGCCAAAGACTTGCATTTTTCTTTTTTATTACACGAGTTATGATTTATGAATGCGCGATCTGCTTTTATAAGGACTGGTATTCCCACTCCCCCACGTATTTGAAGTACTGTGAATTTCCTATTTAATTTTAATTCTTTCAATGGAGAATAAAAAATGATGACAAATTTAGTGGTTACCTTGTAAGAAAAGAAAGACTGCGCTAATCACAATTTTTTTTTTTGGTTTTAAAACTTTTTTTGAAGCTTTACTTCAGGAATTGAAGATCATGAATCCTTGGACATAAATTACAGATAAAATCGGTTTTGATTTAAGCTTCTGAAATGTATGTTCAATGGAAGAAAAAAATTCTAGGAAATTTTCTTTTGCTTATGAAAATAATATGCTGCTCAAAAGATATAAAATTTCAATATCAAATTCATGATGACATTTTTGAATACGTAAAAGTAAATATGAGAAGTATATGTCGAAGTTATTTATGAAGAAAGAGAAGATCATTTGCACTTGTAGTATGCATTTGTTGAACTAATTGATACAAAAGCTTTTGCACTAATTGATGAAATATACATGATTCTTACAAATTTGTAACTCTAAAATATTTGCAATATAAGCACATGGCAATGCCACAGGTACCGTATAATCCATGATTCCAAATTCTAAATATTTTTGGCGATGAAGAAATGTTGCCAAGATGACGTATCGTGACGAGCGCGATGACGTAAATACTAGGGTTACCAAAATAGAATTTTCTGCATAGTTTCTATAGGTCTCCACATGTATGACGTGAAAAAACAAGGTTGCCAGATACATATAAAAATCTGCCAAAAAATCGCCAATCTCAGAATTTGGCGCATGGATTGTACGGCACCTGTGCCCAAACACTTACCTTGATTTTTAAGTAAACTCTGGTGTTGTAATTTAATTAATATATAGATAGAAAATTGTACACCAGTCTATTAAACTAATAGTTACTAGTGTACAATTTTCACAAGTAATAGATACTAATGATTAAAATTTTATTTTGAAATAAATATAAAAATATAATACGGCGAAAAGAAAGATAAAAATCAGGAAATCTATTAAATATTTTTATGGCTTTAACTGAAGAACTTTAATTCCTCTTTAAATCTATATTTTTCATAAAATATTTTTAATGGGAAAAATGTCTTTGTTTAATGAAGTTTTCATTCAAATATAAACCACTAATTCCATCAAAAATTTAGGGTGTTTTTTACTTTTGCCAAACAATATTAATAAAAGAAAAGTGTAACAATCAAATGGGTTCTTTATATCATATAAAATATAGCAAATTTGGAAACTAACAAAGCAAATTTGCACTGTTGACTTATTAAAGAAGTCATTACAAAGATTAACAGAAGTTAAGTTTTCATTGTTAAGCTTATTTAATAATAAATCAATTATTGGTGTATTCATTTGAAGTTCTTCTAGCCTAAAGTTTGAAGCTAGAAACAAAATAAGAATAGAGAATTAAATATTGTGAACTCTTTCATAAATATGAAATAAGTATGTTTATTTTATTCAATTATATTTAAGTTTTATAGAAATAAGAATATACTTGCCTAATTTATTGTTATTAATAAAAATTTTAATTCAATAATATTGTGAATCATTTCATAAAGTTTATTTTGAACATTGAAGTTTGTTAAGAACTCTTTTATTTTGTTTCATATTCCCCAAAATTTGAAGTATTGCTTTAAGCTAAAAGCATTTTATCTAGTTTAAAATCAGTTCATTTTATCATACTATTATAGTAATACTTTTTTTTATTAAATTCAATAAGAATAACTGTATCAAAATTGAAATTTGTTAATCTAAGAATAGAAATAAACTTAAAAGTTTTATTGCTGTTACAGTAGCCCCTTCCTGTAAATTTTAAAATTATGTAAACTATATTTATACCTGGTTGTTTGTTAGAAAATTTTAGTAATAAACAATTTGTAATGCATCTGTCTGAGTTGAAAGTTTTCCTTTTAAGTTTTTCAATCAAAACAACCCTACATTCCCACCTCTTTAACTCGGAGTTGATTTTTTTCCAGAAATTACAAATAATTAAAAAATTTCAGATAAATAATTTAAAAATTTATGCTGGCTTTTGAAAATTCTTCATTTTTTTGTATTTAAATTATTTTCTTTACAAAAGTTATTTATAAGTTACTTTATTGTTTTCCTATTCAGTCTATTTATTCTATTTGGATGGTAATTCTTAAATGATAGAGGAATGTTTAAAAGAAAAATAGGTGTGAAATGCAATTGTTCAAAAGAGATTCTACATAAATAGAATTATAAAATTCCCTTTCTATTTTACAAGAAATCTCATATTGTTGAATTATCTGAGGCTTGATCAGCGAAAGAAAAGAACAAGATTATTGTATGATATCCTTGATTTGTTTTTTTCTTTGTATCAATTGTTACTAAGCTTTGTTTTAAAAAAGTCTTGCACAAAAAAAAGAAAAAAAAACTTAAATTTTTTTTGGATAAATGTTTATATTTTTCATCTGATTTTTTTTCAAAAGAATCAGAGAGAAATTATTTAATTAAATTAACGTAATATTTTTGACGAATGCTTTATTTGACTGCTTGATATACCACAGAATTATGGAGTCATTTATTTCATGTTGCATTCATTTGTTCTTCTTGAATCGTTGGCACAGGTGCCGTATAAACCATGTGCCAAATTCTCAGATTGGCGATTTTTTGGTGGATTTTCTTATGTATCTGGCAACCTTGTTTTTGTTACGTCACACATATGGAGACCTATAAGAATTATGCAGAAAATTCTATTTTGGTAACCCTAGTATTTACGTCATCGCGCACGTCACGATACATTTCTTCATCGCCAAAAATATTCAGAATTTGGAATCATGATTATACGGCACCTGTGCCGAATAGTTTATCACTAGCTTTTTGCGAAATGTTTTGTTAATTAAAGGCATTATTTTTAAAATCTAAATAGAATTATCATAACCACAGTATTAGATAAGCCTTATACATAAATGCAATTCCATATTTTAAAATCTTGAATTTGTTGAATAGATTTCAAATTTAATTTTCAAAATTATAGTGTTATTTTTTGTAAGTGTATATTTGACATGAATGGTAAACAATAACTTAAACTTATTATTTTGAGTTTTGTGAGAAAAAGTTCTTAAAGTGAAACATTGTTTTATGATATCAACAATTTGGGGCATACACGTATAAACGGATTTACACACAGATAAATTTCAAACATTTCAAGTAAAATGATATAAGCTTTCTAGAATAAAAGAAAAATCTATGGAATTGTCTACTGACAAGTTAAAACTGTTATTTTCTCAGTTATGAAAGAATTATTTACTAAACTTGGTCTTTCCTGAGCTATTGTGTGAAATCGGATCACCTCAGAATTAAGAAAGTAAATAAGAGACATAGATTCTCAAAAACTTAAATTTTAAGAGATATTTTACTTTTGCCGAGAATTATGAAAACTCATGAGAAATTAATCTTTTGTGGAATTCAGAATTATATAAAAAACGCTTTGAAATATTTCATCTAAAGTTTAAAATTAAAATTTCGTCTTAATCTTAAGTTTAAGAATTAAGAAGATTCGCTTTAAATAAAAAGTCATTATGTATTTCGAAATTCTTTTAGAAAATGTTTCTTTTTTCCCCATAAATATATAAAAAAAATGCTTCGCATTCGTTTTAGAGAATTCTTCGTTGTGCATTTATTTTACAACATCATTTTGTGGACATTAAACCTTTCATTTCAACTAAACAATTCAGCAAACGTAAGATATACTGGAAGAATTGTATCTTGTATTATATTGAATGTATAACATGCATTCCATCAGTATAACACAATTAAAACTCATTCATCTCTATTAAAAAATATACAAAAGCAAGCTTTATAATCAGTTTAGGAAACATTATTGACACAGTTGTCATATAATAAATCGAGCCAGTCCTTGAATTTGATGATTTTATGGTGGATATACTTGTTTATCTGGCAACCTGGATTTTTATTACGTCAAAGAGAGGGAGAAACATTATGAAAATGAAGAAAATTCTATTTAGAGAACCCTATGTTTATGTTTTCACAGGAAATTTAAAACATTTTACTTCATTTTGTGATTTTACTAAGCATTTGTTAGAGGATGGCTCCTCTGAATTTTTTGAGTGTGTTCTACAAACTCCATGACATTTTGGAAACTTAAATTTAAGATTGTATGTTATACTTTTTCATCATTTTTAATAATTTTTTTATTCTGTATTATTATTTGTTACCGTTTAAATCTGTGCCAACCTATTCCTTTTTAGTTTGTGTGTGACGTTTTTATTATTTATACTACTAAATTAAAGCATCTTTTATAAAATTAATCGTTAATTTAATAAGTATATAATAATTTGCATTTACATTTGAAAAAAATTATTCAAATATTTTCTTTAAAATTATTACATTACATTTAAATTGTATTTTATAATTTATGATTAATTTTTGCGTAAATGGGCCTATAATTAGATTAGCACCGCTAGAGATGCTGATATATGGGGAGTATATTCCGACAATCCTTCATTTTCTTAAATATAGTTTTAGAAGTGTATCATCATAAAGTTTTATTTTAAGCTTTATTTTCCACTTAATATATTCTTAGGTGTTGTGGTTTGTTTAATTTTGTAAATTACGTACTTAGAGCATTTTTAAGCATTTATATGAATTTTCTTAACATTTAATTTAATGTAAAAGAATGATTCTCAATGAAAAGTTATAAAAATAAGAAAAAAATTTATGCACTGCGATATATTTTCTTATTTTTGAACAAGTTTTTACTAAGTATAAAAAATAGTTTAATTTTTACAGTACACATACTTTATTAAATCTCACAACAGAACAAAAATTGAAAGACTAGTTGACAACAAAAAAAATAACTATTGTTCCATTCTTTATTGAATTTCACTAATGTGTACAAGAAATAAAATATTAATTACCAACAAAGTAATTTTCACTGTTGCGAAAACTAAAAGTGTCGATTGAAGCAAATGTTTCATTGTTGAAGATATGTTTCATCCCAATAATTTTGTTTCCTCTATTTAAAATTTATCGGCCAGAAGTAGTGCAACAAAACCGATCGATTCGCTTCAATAAAAGGTCGAAAACTTTGAATCTTTTTTATGCATCTTTAATTCAATTTCATTTATGTAATCGTTAATCATATCGATAATGAACACCCAATTATTAATTTTTTTAAAACGTCTTAATATTTTGGAGTTTTTCATTTCAGGTTTTTGTTTTTTAATTTCATAACCAAGCATTTTAATAACTTAGCAACATTGCATTGACTTGTAAAATTTAATCTACTTATTTAAATTTGTGTTTATTCATTGCTTACATAAATCTGTGTGGCACAGGTGCCGTATAATCCATGCGCCAAATTCTGAGATTGGCGATTTTTTGGCGGATTTTATTATGAATCTGACAACCTTGTTTTTGTTACGTCATACATATGAAGGCCAATAAAAATTATGCAGAAAATTCTATTTTGGTAACCCTAGCATTTACGTCATCGCGGATTTCACGATACGTTATATTGGCAACATTTCTTCATTGCCAATAAATTCAGAATTTGGAATCATGGATTATACAGCACCTGTGCCAAGTATGTTGCATTAAGAGTTTTAACATACCATTAGAATCCGACCATAAAAGAAATCTGTTAATTGAAAGAAAAATATGAATGCAAAAAATATTGTGTAGTTTTTAAAAATCATTCTGTAAGATTTTTCTAGTGAGATAAATAAGAGCTTCGTTTATAAAATAACGAAAAATTATCTTGACAACATTTATTCATCACCAAAAAAATTTAGAATTTGGAATCGTGGATTATATGGCCCCTGTGCCAAAATATTTAATTTTTAACAAATATTTATTAAAAAATTTCAATAAAATATGATCAAAATTTTATTTTGATTTTACAAAAATACAGTTTGCTTAAAAATGTTAAATTAAATTTAAGAAATATGATCAAAATTTTATTTCTTAAATTGAATTTAACATTTTTAAGCAAACTGTTCGAATTTAAAACGTATACTTTAGTTAAAGGAAAATTTTTTTATTAGCTTTGAATTATACAAATACTAATTTTATGGCATGTTTTGCTTATAAAATGAAATGGAAAATGTTCTTTCTATTTATAATGATTGCAGCAATATTTTGAATTTGAATATATTTGAATAGATGCTATCGTAAAACAAGAATTCCACTGATCAAAAAGTTCATTCATTCTCATTTGAAGAAAAGGACAAAAGAGATGTTGGACAAGAATATCACCAGAGAAAAAAATATTTCTGGTATGTTAATTTTTAGAAATTGATTAATTTTAATTGGGAGGGATACTGGGTCAGAAAAAAGATATTATCTAGCAATTATTTATATTTTACAATGACATCTTATTTCGTAGTAAGTCTATTGGGAAAATTTTTTTAAATTCATTCTTCTAATGACATAAATAAGAGCTTCGTTAGTAAAAATATGAATAATTATTCGTAATTGGGAAATGGAAAGCAATTTTTATAAATATATAATTGAAAAAGAATACTAATTTCTATAACAATTTATTATTCTTGAAAAAAACATTAATTTTTTTAAAAAAAGTTACCGAAAAAGTAAAATATTTAATTAATAATTTATTTTTAAATTGGAATTTATGTTTTATAGCATAAAGTTGGAATTTACAAATAATGCTGAGAATAAAAGAAAACATATTCAGTAGTTCCGCTTCAAATATAAATTTCTATAAATATTTCCTGCCCTGTCTTACATTATTGAACAAGATAAAACTGTTACAATTTATACTTATAATATATCATTGTACTTTAGGGAACCATATAAACGACGGATAATATTTTCGTTTACAAATTTAAAAGAAGAACAAGTTGCTATTCTTTCTCTATTCTTCCTATTGTCCTTCGAAGAAAAGGGAATAGGAATAAAAGACATTCTACCTTAAAGCCATAGAATAAAAAGGATTGGTATGTTATTTCTGCCTATTGATTTAATTTTACTAAAGAAGAAGACTATAAAGAGAAAGGGATATAATCTATGAAATCAAAAATTTAAAACGACATCTTATTTCGTAACAAGTCAATATTGAAACTTTTAGCCAAATATAGCTGTAGATAAGATTTCAGATTAAATAAAATTAAACACTCTAAGCAAAGTATTTTATAATCATTTTCTCAACCGAAGCAATTTAACGGGGAAACTGCATAATTATAATAGGTGTTAGAATTACAGGTTTTATTATTTCACGTTGGAATAATTTGAAACTTTGTATTGGGAAGTGTTATACAACTGTAGACGCAGTTAAATTGAAATGAGATTCAGATCAGAGAGAAAATATAAAAAAAAAACCATTCTTCCCTTACTTGATAATTTTATGTTTAATTTCTTCAATCGAAGCAATTTATTGGGAAAATTGTATAATTATATTTTCAATAAGTGTTAGATTATACGAGGGTCATTCCGAAATTTTTGAGATACAACTAGGTTTTTAAAGTTATACTTGAAAAATTTTAGGTGTGTTCAAAGTAGTCTCCTCCAGCATCAATGCACTTTTGTAGACGAATTTTCCACGGATTAAATGCCTCAAGCCTTTCATTTCTTCCAATAGATGAAAAAATGCATTTATAGCCACATCAATCTCTTCTTCTGAATGAAAACGACGTTCACGTAAGTTCTTTTTTAGAATAAAGAATAACCAAAAGTCGCACATAGCTAGATCAGGTGAATACGGCGGATGTTCGACCACTTTAATTTGTTTTTGTTTAAGAAACTCAACTGTTAATCCGGCTGTATGTGAAGATGCATTGTCATGGTGAAGCATTAGTCCCCTAACATTCAGTTCTTGAAGAATTTCTTGAAGACATAGAGTGATATACCAGTTTGCTGTTACTGTCTTCTGTTCTTCCAACTTGATGGCTTTGACCAATCCCGTACTTCTGAAGAAAACGGTATACATCACTTTTTTCAGTGCGCGTTGTTTTTTCACCATTGTCGGCGTGGGATCATCTTCAAAGACCCATAATCAGCTTTCTGGACGTGTTGGAACGTCAAAAAACGTTATGTATGTTTCATCACCTGTTACAATTTTAGAAATAATGCGGTGGCCACCATCATTCAGCATATTAAGAGTTTCTTTACTGATTCTGACACGCTCCTCTTTTTGATGCTCAGTTAGATTCGGCAAACTGCTTTTTTCATGTGTAATTCTTCATGAATGATTTTGTGTGGCTGCTGATCAAATGTTAAGCTCCTTCTGTATCATTTGATAGGTACAGTGATTATCATCCATTAACATTTTTCGTAAGGCAAACTCATTATCCGGGATTACAGCCGATGGCGGTTTTCCTGTGTGTTCTTCATCCTGAAGAAAATTGCGACCTCTTATAAATTCTCTAAGCCATCTGAATACAGTAGCACGAGCTGGAGATTCATCACCCAATGCTAATTTCATCCGTTGAACGCATTCTTCTTGATTGAATCCTTCTTTGAAATCGTAGAAAATCATAGCGCGAAAATGTTCTCGCGTCAACTCCGTTTTCTCTTCTGTTTAAAATTTATTCCACGCTAAACAAGTTGAAGTAAGTCAGTAAAAAATCGTCTTCTGTGTTAAAATACTTTGTACTTTAAAATTAAACCGTTATTTTTATTTTGTAAATTCTTGTCTGCGCGTATCTCAAAAATTTCAGAGTAACCCTCGTATATATTAGTTACAGGTAATTATTTTTAACTTGTGGTCATGGATGGTGTTTGGGGTTCGCAAGGGATATCTTTTATAAAATACTAATATTTTATTATATTTTATATTTATTAATATATTATTAATTCATTATTTAAATAATATTATTTTATTTAGTAACAATTTGAAACTTCGTATTGTGAAAAAAATGTACAAATGTAGAAGCAATTATGTTAATATGAGATTCTGATCGGAGAGATAATATAAGAAAAAGCATTTTTCACTTAATACAGAAATTTATGTTTAATTTCTTAAAACGCAGCTATTTATTGGGAAAACTGTAAAATTATTTTTTCTGTAAGTGTTAGGTTATATATGTTAGTTACAGGTAATTTTAAAGCTTTAGGGTCGAGAGTGCTTAGGGCTGGTAAGGGATTACTTTTATAATACATAAACAAATTAATTTATTTCATTTAGCAATAATTTGAATTTTTTTGTATTGGGAAAGTATTATACAAATATAAATGAAGTTAACTTTAAAAAAATCAGATTATAGAGAAAACGTAAGAAAAAGCATTCTTCACTTACTAAAGAATTGCATATTTAATTTCTTCATTTGAAGCAATTCGGAGAGGAAACTTTATTATATTCTTAGGTATGTGTGATAGATTATATATGTTAATTTCAGGTAATTTTTATGATATATTATATGGGTGGTTGGGCATACCTTTATAGTGGGGTTGGGCATACCTTTATAGTTATATTTATTATGGTGGGGGAATACCCTTATAAATTATTAATAAGTTTTATTATTCCATTTTGGAACATTATTGGACTTATACATTCTTTATTTACCAAATAATTTTATGCTTAATTTCTTATACCGAAGCAAATTGGTGTGGAAACTGCATAATTATATTTTTAATAAGTGTGTTATATAATATATATTAGTTTCAGGAAAATTTCATGATTTAGTATGGGGAGTGATTGGACAGAGTGAGGGAATTCTTTTATAAATTATTAAAAAAGTTTTACTATTTTATTTCGGAATATTTTTACAATTATACATTCTTTACTTACTAAATAATTTTGTTTTATGTCACACACCGAAGCAATTCGGTGTGGAAACTGCATAATTATATTTTCAGTAAGTGTTAGATTATAAATGTTAGGTTTAGGTAAATTTTATGATGTATTATGGAGGGTATGTGGAAACTGCATAAGTAAGTGTTAGATTATTTATATATGTTAGATTCAGGTAAATTTTATGATGAATTATGGAGGGTAATTGGGCAGGGTGAGGGAATATCTTTATAAAAAATACAGAATTTTTTTTTTCATTTCGGAATATTCTTAGACGTATATATTCTTAAGTTTCTAAATGTGTTTGAATCTTTAGTTACTTATGTTTAATTTCTTATACCGAAGCCAATTGGTGTGAAAACTACATAATTATATTTTTAGTAAGTGTTGGATTATATATATTAGTTTCAGGTAAATTTTTATGTTTTTAGTATGGAGGTTTTTTGTGCAGGGTGAGGGAATTATTTTATAAAATATTAAAAAAATTAATTATTTCATTTTGGAATTATAATGATGGAATAGTATATTCTTCAATTACTAAATAATTTTATGTTTAATAGTGTTACACTGAATCAATTCGGTGTCGAAACTGCACAATTATATTTTTAATAAGTGTGTTAGATTATATTAGTTTCGGGTAAGTTTTATGATTTAGTATGGAAGGTGGTTGGGTAGGGCAAGAGAATTATTTTATAAAATATTAAAAAATTTAATGATTTCATTTCGGAATATTCTTAGACGCATTCATTCTTTACTTACTAAATAATTTTATATTTAATTTCTTATATCGAAGCAATTCGGTGTGGAAACTGAAAATTATATTTTTAATAAATGTGTTAGATTATATAAATTAGTTTCGGGTAAATTTTATGATTTATTATGGAGGGTGGATGGGCACAGCAAGGCAATTCAATTATAAATTATTAATAAATTTTATTATTTCATTTCGGAATATTAATAGACTTATGCATTCCTCACTTACTAAATAATTTTATATTTAATTTCATCCACCGAAGCAACTCGCGGTGTGGAAACTGCATTATTATATAATCAAATACCTACTAAAAATATATGTAATTTTCAGGTAAATTTCATGATTTAGTATGGAGGTTGGTTCGGTAGGGCAAAGGAATACTTTTATAAAATATTAACAAATTTTACTATTTCCTTTCGGAATAATCTTAGTCCTATACATTCTCCACTTAATAAATAATTTTATGTTTAGTATCTTACAACACAGCAATTCGGTTTGGAAACTGCACAATTATATTTTTGATAAGTGTGTTAGATTATATTAGTTTAGGATAAATTTTATGATTTAGTATGGAGGGTTGTTGGGCAGGGCAAGGGAATGTATTTACAAATTATCAAGAAATTTTGTTACATTATTTTCAAAATGTTCTTAGACTTATAGATTCTTCACTTACTAAATAATTTTATGTTTAATTTCATCCACCGAAGCAACTCGCGGTGTGGAAACTGCATTATTATATAATCAAATACCTACTAAAAATATATGTAATTTTCAGGTAAATTTCATGATTTAGTATGGAGGTTGGTTCGGTAGGGCAAAGGAATACTTTTATAAAATATTAACAAATTTTACTATTTCCTTTCGGAATAATCTTAGTCCTATACATTCTCCACTTAATAAATAATTTTATGTTTAGTATCTTACAACACAGCAATTCGGTTTGGAAACTGCACAATTATATTTTTGATAAGTGTGTTAGATTATATTAGTTTAGGGTAAATTTTATGATTTAGTATGGAGGGTTGTTGGGCAGGGCAAGGGAATGTATTTACAAATTATCAAGAAATTTTGTTACATTATTTTCAAAATGTTCTTAGACTTATAGATTCTTCACTTACTAAATAATTTTATGTTTAATTTCATCCACCGAAGCAACTCGCGGTGTGGAAACTGCATTATTATATAATCAAATACCTACTAAAAATATATGTAATTTTCAGGTAAATTTCATGATTTAGTATGGAGGTTGGTTCGGTAGGGCAAAGGAATACTTTTATAAAATATTAACAAATTTTACTATTTCCTTTCGGAATAATCTTAGTCCTATACATTCTCCACTTAATAAATAATTTTATGTTTAGTATCTTACAACACAGCAATTCGGTTTGGAAACTGCACAATTATATTTTTGATAAGTGTGTTAGATTATATTAGTTTAGGGTAAATTTTATGATTTAGTATGGAGGGTTGTTGGGCAGGGCAAGGGAATGTATTTACAAATTATCAAGAAATTTTGTTACATTATTTTCAAAATGTTCTTAGACTTATAGATTCTTCACTTACTAAATAATTTTATGTTTAATTTCATCCACCGAAGCAACTCGCGGTGTGGAAACTGCATTATTATATAATCAAATACCTACTAAAAATATATGTAATTTTCAGGTAAATTTCATGATTTAGTATGGAGGTTGGTTCGGTAGGGCAAAGGAATACTTTTATAAAATATTAACAAATTTTACTATTTCCTTTCGGAATAATCTTAGTCCTATACATTCTCCACTTAATAAATAATTTTATGTTTAGTATCTTACAACACAGCAATTCGGTTTGGAAACTGCACAATTATATTTTTGATAAGTGTGTTAGATTATATTAGTTTAGGGTAAATTTTATGATTTAGTATGGAGGGTTGTTGGGCAGGGCAAGGGAATGTATTTACAAATTATCAAGAAATTTTGTTACATTATTTTCAAAATGTTCTTAGACTTATAGATTCTTCACTTACTAAATAATTTTATGTTTAATTTCATCCACCGAAGCAACTCGCGGTGTGGAAACTGCATTATTATATAATCAAATACCTACTAAAAATATATGTAATTTTCAGGTAAATTTCATGATTTAGTATGGAGGTTGGTTCGGTAGGGCAAAGGAATACTTTTATAAAATATTAACAAATTTTACTATTTCCTTTCGGAATAATCTTAGTCCTATACATTCTCCACTTAATAAATAATTTTATGTTTAGTATCTTACAACACAGCAATTCGGTTTGGAAACTGCACAATTATATTTTTGATAAGTGTGTTAGATTATATTAGTTTAGGGTAAATTTTATGATTTAGTATGGAGGGTTGTTGGGCAGGGCAAGGGAATGTATTTACAAATTATCAAGAAATTTTGTTACATTATTTTCAAAATGTTCTTAGACTTATAGATTCTTCACTTACTAAATAATTTTATGTTTAATTTCATCCACCGAAGCAACTCGCGGTGTGGAAACTGCATTATTATATAATCAAATACCTACTAAAAATATATGTAATTTTCAGGTAAATTTCATGATTTAGTATGGAGGTTGGTTCGGTAGGGCAAAGGAATACTTTTATAAAATATTAACAAATTTTACTATTTCCTTTCGGAATAATCTTAGTCCTATACATTCTCCACTTAATAAATAATTTTATGTTTAGTATCTTACAACACAGCAATTCGGTTTGGAAACTGCACAATTATATTTTTGATAAGTGTGTTAGATTATATTAGTTTAGGGTAAATTTTATGATTTAGTATGGAGGGTTGTTGGGCAGGGCAAGGGAATGTATTTACAAATTATCAAGAAATTTTGTTACATTATTTTCAAAATGTTCTTAGACTTATAGATTCTTCACTTACTAAATAATTTTATGTTTAATTTCATCCACCGAAGCAACTCGCGGTGTGGAAACTGCATTATTATATAATCAAATACCTACTAAAAATATATGTAATTTTCAGGTAAATTTCATGATTTAGTATGGAGGTTGGTTCGGTAGGGCAAAGGAATACTTTTATAAAATATTAACAAATTTTACTATTTCCTTTCGGAATAATCTTAGTCCTATACATTCTCCACTTAATAAATAATTTTATGTTTAGTATCTTACAACACAGCAATTCGGTTTGGAAACTGCACAATTATATTTTTGATAAGTGTGTTAGATTATATTAGTTTAGGATAAATTTTATGATTTAGTATGGAGGGTTGTTGGGCAGGGCAAGGGAATGTATTTACAAATTATCAAGAAATTTTGTTACATTATTTTCAAAATGTTCTTAGACTTATAGATTCTTCACTTACTAAATAATTTTATGTTTAATTTCATCCACCGAAGCAACTCGCGGTGTGGAAACTGCATTATTATATAATCAAATACCTACTAAAAATATATGTAATTTTCAGGTAAATTTCATGATTTAGTATGGAGGTTGGTTCGGTAGGGCAAAGGAATACTTTTATAAAATATTAACAAATTTTACTATTTCCTTTCGGAATAATCTTAGTCCTATACATTCTCCACTTAATAAATAATTTTATGTTTAGTATCTTACAACACAGCAATTCGGTTTGGAAACTGCACAATTATATTTTTGATAAGTGTGTTAGATTATATTAGTTTAGGGTAAATTTTATGATTTAGTATGGAGGGTTGTTGGGCAGGGCAAGGGAATGTATTTACAAATTATCAAGAAATTTTGTTACATTATTTTCAAAATGTTCTTAGACTTATAGATTCTTCACTTACTAAATAATTTTATGTTTAATTTCATACACCGAAGCAATTCGGAGAGGAAACTGCATTATTATAATTTTAGTAGATGCTAAATTAGATATATATTAGTTTAAGGTAAATTTTATGATTAAGTTTTGAGATTGGTCGGGCAGGGCGAAGGAATTTTATTATTAAATATTAAGAAATTTTATTATTTCATTCCAGAATATTCTTAGACTTATATATTCTTCACTTCCTAAACAATTTTATGCTTAATTTCATAGACGCAAGTAATATTGTGTTGAATCTAATACTTATTAAAAATATCATAATGATATTTTTAATAAGTATTAGATAACATATGTTAGTTTCCGGTAAATTTTTAGATTTAGTTTAAGAATGGTGAGTTGCTGGGCAAGCAAGGGAATACTTTTAAAAAATTTAAAAAAATTTATAATTTCATTTCGGAATATTAATAGACTTATATATTCTTCATTTGCTACATAATTTTATTTTTTATTTTGTTACAACGAAGCAATTCCGTATAGAAACTGCATTATTATAATTTTAGTAATTGATAGATTATATATGTTAGTTTCCGATACATTTTATGATTTATTATGATGGGTGGTTGGGCAGGACAAGAGATTTCTTTTGTAAAATATTAACAAATTATATTTTTTTATGTAATTGTACTATATTTTTATAATTAATAAATTAATCTTATTTTTAATAAATTAATAATTAAATATTAATAAGAATTTTTAGTCCAGCAGTAAATATTTTTTCGAATTTTAATTAAATTTTAAAAGTAAACATTAGAATATGAGCTCATCAGTGACAACATATATTGAGATCTTTAAGTGATAGTGGCAGCAAAATGGCGGAGGGCTTCGTTATAGAAAGGTACAGTTTATGGATTGAAGTTGGGTGTTGCAAGGGATTTTTTTTAAAAATATATTAAATTTTTAATGAAGTTATAACTTTTTGTAATACACTTCAAAATTAGTTTTTTCTTTAATAAATGTAACATAAGTTTAGATAAAATGGCCAGAAGTACTTTCGTCTAGCAGCAATTATAATTTCCCGAATATTACATAAATTTTAATAGTAAACAGAAGTAAAAGAGGTCATCAGTGACAACTTATATTGAGATCTTTAAGTGATAGTGGCAGCAAAATGGCGGAGGGCTTCGTTACCGAAAGGTACAGTTTATGGCTGGAAAATGGGTCCTGCAAGGGATTTTATTTTTAAAATATATTAAAATTTTAATGTAATTATTATTTTTTGTAATACACTTACATATTGGTTTTTTCTTCAATAAATGTTATATAAGATTAGATAAAATGGCCTGAAAATCTTTCAGTCCAGCAGCAATTATAATTTTCTGAATTTTACTTAAATTTTAAAAGTAAACAGCAGTAAAAGAGGTCATCGGTGACACCTTATATTGAGATCTTTACGTGATAGTGGCAGCAAAATTTCGGGGTGCTTCGTTATAGAAAGGTACAGTTTATGGATTGAAGTTGGGTGTTGCAAGGGATTTCATTTTTAAAATATATTAAATTTTTAATGTAGTTATTATTTATTGTAATACACTTCAATATTAGTTTTTTTTAATAAATGTAACATAAGTTTGGATAAAATGGCCAGAAGTACTTTCAGTCCAGCAACAAATATAATTTCCCAAATTTTACTTAAATTTTAAAGGTAAACAACAGTAAAAGAGGTCATCAGTGACAACATATATTGAGATCTTTATGTGATAGTTATAGCAAAATGGCATAGGGCCATTTTATAGAAAGGTACAGTTTATGGATTGAAGTTGGGTGTTGCAAGGGATTTTATTTTTAAAAGATATTAAATTTTTAATGTAATTATTATTTATTGTAATACACTTCAATATTTTCTTTAATAAACGTAACATAAATTTTGATAATATAGTCAGAAGTACTTTCTGTCCAGCAGCACATATAATTTCCCGAATTTTACTTAAATTTTAAAAATAAAGAGCATTAAAAGAGGTCATCAGTGACAACATATATTGAGATCTTTAAGTGATAGTGGCAGCAAAATTGCCGATGGCTTCGTTACCGAAAGGTACAGTTTATTGGTTGAAGTTGGGTCCTGCAAGGGATTTTATTTTTAAAATACATTAAATTATTAATGTAATTATAATTTTTTGCAATACACTTCAATATTAGTTTTTTCTCTAATAAATGTAACATAAGTTTAGATAAAATGGTCAGGAGATGTTTCAGTCCAGATGCAAATATAATTTCCCGAATTTTACTTAGATTTTAAAAGTAAACAGCAGTAAAAGAGGTCATATGTGAAAACATATATTGAGATCTTTAAGTGATAGTGGAAGAAAAATGGGAGAGGACTTCGTTATCGAAAGGTACAGTTTATGGATTAAAGTTGGGTTTTGCAAGGGATCTTTTTTTAAAAATATATTAAATTTTAATGTAATTATTATTTTTAGTAATACAGTATCAATATTAATTTTTTCTTTAATAAATGTAACATAAGTTTAGATAAAATGGTCAGAAGTAGAGTCAGTCCAGCAGGAAATATAATTTCTTTGAATTTTACTTAAATTTTAAAAGTAAACAGCAGTAAAAGAGGTCATCAGTGACAACATATATTGAGATCTTTAAGTGATAGTGGCAGAAAAATGGCGGAGGGCTTCGTAATAGAAAGGTACAGTTTATGGATTGAAGTTGGGTTTTGCAAGGGATTTTATTTTTAAAATATATTAAACTTTAATTGTAACTAATATTTTTAGTCATACACTTAAATATTAGTTTTTTTTTTAATAAATGTAACATAAGTTTAGGTAAAATGGCCAGAAGTACTTTCAGTCCAGCAGCAAATATAATTCCCCGAATTTTACTTAAATTTTAAAAGTAAACGGCAGTAAAATAGGTCATCAGTGACATTATATAAGGAAATTTATAAATAATCGTGGCAGCAAAATAGCGGAGGGCTTCGGTATAGAAAGGTACAGTTTATGGATTGCCGTTGGGTGTTGCAAGGGATTTTATTTTTAAAATATATAAAATTTGCAATGTAATTATTATTTTTAGTAATACAGTTCAATATAAGTTTTTTCTTTAATAAATGTAACTTAAGTTTAGATAAAATGGTCAGAATTAGTTTCAGTCAAGCAGGAAATATAATTTCTTCGAATTTTACTTAAATTTTAAAAGTATACAGCAGTAAAAGAGGTCAACAGTGAAGACATATATTGAAATCTATAAGTCATAGTGGCAGCAAAATGGCGGAGGCCTTCGTTATAGAAAGGTACAGTTTATGGATTGAAGTTGGGTCCTGCAAGGGATTTTATTTTTAAAAAATACTAAATTTTTAATGTAATTACAATTTTTTGTAATACATTTCAATATTAGTTTTTTCTTTAATAAATGTAACATAAGTTTATATAAAATGGCCAGAAGTACTTTCAGTCCAGCAGCAAATATAATTTCCCTAATTTTACTTAAATTTTAAAAGTAAACAGCAGCAAAAGAGGTCATCAGTGATAATATATATTGAGATCTTTAAGTGATAGTGGCAGCAAAATGTCGGGGGGCTTCGTTATAGAAAGCTACAGTTTATGGATTGCCGTTGGGTGTTGCAAAGGATTTTATTTTTAAATTATATTAAATTTTTAAAGTAACTATAATTTTTTGTAATTCACTTCTTTATTAGTTTTTTATTTAATAAATGTATCAAAAGTTTAGATAAAATGGTCAGAAGTAGTTTCAGTCCAGCAGCTAATATAATTTCCCGAATTTTACATAAATTTTAAAAGTAAACAGCAGTAAAAGAGGTCATCACAAAAATCTTATATTGAGATCTTTAAGTGATAGTGGCAGAAAAATGGCGGAGGGCTTCGTAATAGAAAGGTACAGATCATGGATTGGAGTTGGGTGTTTCAAGGGATTTTATTTTTAAAATATATTAAATTTTTAATGTAATTATTATTTTTTGTAATAAACTTCAATATTAGTTTTTCTTTAATAAATGTAACTTAAGTTTAGATAAAATGGTCAGAATTAGTTTCAGTCAAGCAGGAAATATAATTTCTTCGAATTTTACTTAAATTCTAAAAGTATACAGCAGTAAAAGAGGTCAACAGTGAAGACATATATTGAAATCTATAAGTCATAGTGGCAGCAAAATGGCGGAGGCCTTCGTTATAGAAAGGTACAGTTTATGGATTGAAGTTGGGTCCTGCAAAGGATTTTATTTTTAAAAAATACTAAATTTTTAATGTAATTACAATTTTTTGTAATACATTTCAATATTAGTTTTTTCTTTAATAAATGTAACATAAGTTTATATAAAATGGCCAGAAGTACTTTCAGTCCAGCAGCAAATATAATTTCCCGAATTTTACTTAAATTTTAAAAGTAAACAGCAGTAAAATAGGTCATCAGTGACAACATATATTGAGATCTTTAAGTGATAGTAGCAGCAAAATGGCGAAGGGCTTCGTTATAGAAAGGTACAGTTTATGGATTGCAGTTGGGTGTTGCAAGGGATTTTATTTTTAAAATATATTAAATATTTAATGTAATTATTAATATTTTGTAATACACTTCAACATTAGTTTTTTCTTTAATAAATGTAACATAAAGTTTAGATAAAATGGTCAGAAGTACTTTCAGTCCAGCAGCAAATATAATTTCCCGAATTTTACTTAAATTTTAAAAGTAAACAGCAGTAAAAGAGGTCATCAGTGACAACATATATTGAGATCTTTAAGTGATAGTGGCAGCAAAATGGCGGAGGGCTTCGTTATAGAAAGGTACAGTTTATGGATTGAAGTTGGGTGTTGCAAGGGATTTTATTTTTAAAATATATTAAATTTTTAATGTAATTATTATTTTTTGTACAACATATCAATATTAGTTTTTTCTTTAATAAATGTAACAAAAGTTTAGATGAAATGGTCAGAAGTACTTTCAGTCCAGCAGCAAATATAATTTTCCGAATTTTACTTAAATTTTAAAAGTAAACAGCAGTAAAAGAGGTCATCAGTGACAACATATATTGAGATCTTTAAGTGATAGTGGCAGCAAAATGGCGGAGGGCTTCGTTATAGAAAGGTACAGTTTATGGATTAAAGTTGGGTGTTGCAAGGGATTTTATTTTTAAAATATATTAAATATTTAATGTAATTATAATTTTTTGTAATACACTTCAATATTAGTTTTTTCTTTAATAAATGTAACATAAGTTTAGATAAAATGGTCAGAAGTACTTTCAGTCCAGCAGCAAATATAATTTCCCTAATTTTACTTAAATTTTAAAAGTAAACAGCAGCAAAAGAGGTCATCAGTGATAATATATATTGAGATCTTTCAGTGAAAGTGGCAGCAAAATGGGGGAGGGCTTCGTTATCGAAAGGTACAGTTTATGGATTAAAGTTGGGTGCGGCAAGGGATTTTATTTTTGAAATATATAAAATATTTAATGTAATTCTAATTTTTTGTAATACACTTCTATATTAGTTTTTTCTTTAATAAATGCAACATAAGTTTAGATAAAATGGCCAGAAAATCTTTCAGTCCAGCAGCAAATATAGTTTCCCGAATTTTACTTGAATTTTAATAGTAAGCAGCAGTAAGTGAGGTCATCAGTGACAACATATATTGAGATCTTTAAGTGAAAGTGGCAGCAAAATGGGGGAGGGCTTCGTTATAGAAAGGTACAGTTTATGGATTGCCGTTGGGTGTTTCAAAGGATTTTATTTTTAAAATATATTAAATTTTTAAAGTAACTATAATTTTTTGTAATACACTTCAATTTTAGTTTTTTCTTTAATAAATGTAACATAAGTTTAAATAAAATGGCCAGAAAATCTTTCAGTCCAGCGGCAATTATAATTTCCCGAATTTTACTTAAATTTTAAAAGTAAACAGCAGTAAAAGTGGTCATCGGTGATAACTTACATTGAGATCTTCAGTGATAGTGGCAGTAAAATGTGGGAGGCTTTGTTATAGGCAGGTACAGTTTATGGATTGAAGTTGGGTGTTGCAAAGGATTTTATTTTTAAAATATATTAAATTTTTAATGTAATTATAAATTTTTAATACACTTCAATATAAGGTTTTTCTTTAATAAATGTAACATAAATTTAGATGAAATGGTCAGAAGTAGTTTCAGTCCAGCAGCAATTATAGGTTTCTGAATTTTACTTAAATTTTAAAAGTAAACAGCAGTAAAAGAGGTCATCGGTTACAACTTATTATGAGATCTTTAAGTGATAGTTGTACAAAATGGCGGAGGGCTTCTTTATAGAAAGGTAAAGTTTATGGATATAAGTTGGATCCTGCAAGGGATTTTATTTTTAAAATATATTAAATTTTTAATGTTATTATAATTTTTTAATACACTTCAATATAAGGTTTTTCTTTAATAAATGTAACATAAATTTAGATGAAATGGTCAGAAGTAGTTTCAGTCAAGCAGCAAAAACATTTCCCGAATTTTACTTAAATTTTAAATGTAAACATCAGTAAAAGAGGTCATGACTGAAAACATATATAAAGATCTTTAAGTGATAGTGGCAGCATAATGTTGGAGGGCTTCGTTATCGAAAGATACAGTTTATGGCTTGAAGTTGGGTCCTGCAAGGGATTTTATTTTTAAAATATATTAAATTCTTAATGTAATTATAATTTTTTGCAATACACTTCAATATTAGTTTTTTTTTTAATAAATGTAATATAAGTTTATATAAAATGGCCAGAAGTACTTTCCGTCCAGCAGCAATTATAATTTCCCGAATTTTACATAAATTTTTAAAGTAAACAGCAGTAAAAGAGGTCATCAGTAACAACTTATTTTGAGATCTTTAAGTGATAGTGGCAGAAAAATGGCGGAGGCCTTCGTAATAGAAAGGTTCAGATCATGGATTGAAGTTGGGTCCTGCAAGGGATTTTATTTTTAAAATATATTAAATTTTTAATGTAATTATTATTTGTTGCAATACACTTCAATATTAGTTTTTTTTTAATATATGTAACATAAGTTTAGATAAAATGGCCAAAAGTACTTTCAGTCCAGCAGCAATTATAATTTCCCGAATTTTACTTAAATTTTTAAAGTAAATAGCAGTAAAAGAGTCATCAGTGACAACATATATTGATATCTTTAAGTGATATTGATAGCAAAATGACATTGGTCCATTTTATAGAAAGGTACAGTTTATGGATTGCAGTTTGGTTTTTCAAGGGATTTTATTTTTAAAATATATTAAATTTTTAATGTAATTTTAATTTTTAATACACTTTATTATTAAATTTTTCTTTAATAAATGTAACATGAGTTTGGATAAAATGGTCAGAAGTACTTTCAGTCCAGATGGAAATAAAATTTCCCGAAGTTTTATTAAATTTTAAAAGTAAACAGCAGTAAAAGAGGTCATGAGTGACAGCATATATTGAAATATTTAAGTGATATTGGCAGCAAAATGGGAGAGGGCTTCGTTATCGAAAGGTACAGTTTATGGATTAAAGTTGGGTGTTGCAAGGGATTTTATTTTTAAAATATATTAAATATTTAGTGTAATTCTAATATTTTGCAATACACTTCAATATTAGCTTTTCCTTTAATAAATGTAACATAACTTTAGATAAAATGGCAAGAAGTACTTTCAATCCAGAAGGAAATATAATTTTCCAAATTTTACTTTAATTTCAAAAGTAAACAGCAGTAAAAGTTGTCATCAGTGACAACTTCTATTGAGATCTTTAAGTGAGAGTGGCACAAAATGGCGGAGGGCTTCGTTATAGAAAGGTACAGTTTATGGATTAAAGTTGGGTGTGGCAAGGGATTTTATTTTTGAAATATAAAAAATAGTTTATGTAATTCTAATTTTTTGTAATACACTTCAATATTAGTTTTTTCTTTAATAAATGTAACATAAGTTTAGATAAAATGGCCAGAAGTACTTTCAGTCCAGCGGCAATTATAGGATTCCGAATTTTACTTAAATTTTAAAAGTAAACAGCAGTAAAAGAGGACATCAGTGACAACTTATATTGAGATCTTTAATTCATAGTGGCACAAAATGGCGGAGGGCTTCGTTATAGAAAGGTAATGTTTATGGATATAAGTTGGATCCTGCAAGGGATTTTATTTTTAAAATATATTAAATTTTTAATGCAATTATAATTTTTTAAACACTTCAATATAAGGTTTTTCTTTAATAAATGTAACATAAGTTTAGATGAAATGGTCAGAAGTAGTTTCAGTCAAGCAGCAAAATAATTTCCCGAATTTTACTTAAATTTTAAAAGTAAAAAGCAGTAAAAGTGGTCATCAGTGATAACATATATTCAGATCTTTAATTGTTAGTGTAAGCAAAATGGCGGAGGTCTTTGTTATAGACAGGTACAGTTTATGGATTGAAGTTGGGTGTTGCAAAGGATTTTATTTTTAAAATATATTAAATTTTTAATGTAATTATAATTTTTTTAATACACTTCATTATAAAATTTTTCTTTAATAAATGTAAAATAAGTTTTGATAAAATGGTCAGAAGTACTTCCAGTCCAGATGCAATTATAATTTTCCGAATTTTTATTAAATTTTAAAAGAAAACAGCAGTAAAAGAGGTCATGAGTGACAGCATATATTGAGATATTTAAGTTATAGTGGCAGCAAAATTGCTGAGGGCTTCGTTATAGAAAGGTACAGTTTATTGATTAAAATTGGGTTTTCCAAGGGATTTCATTTTTAAAATATATTAAATTTTTAATGTAATTATTATTTTTAGTAATACACTTCAATATTAGTTTTTTCTTTAATAAATGTAACATAAGTTTAGATAAAATGGCCAGAAAATCTTTCAGTCAAGCAGTATATATAATTTCCAGAATTTTACTTAAATTTTAAAAGTAAACAGCAGTAAAATAGGACATCAGTGACAACATATATAAAGATTTTTAAGTGATAGTGGCAGCATAATGGCGGAGGGCTTCGTTATCGAAAGGTACAGTTTATGGCTTGAAGTTGGGTCCTGCAAGGGATTTTATTTTTAAAATATATTAAATTTTTAATGTAATTATAATTTTTTGTATTACACTTCAATATTAGTCTTTTCTTTAATAAATGTAACATAAGTTTATATAAAATGGCCAGAAGTACTTTCCGTCCAGCAGCAATTATAGTTTCCCGAATTTTACATAAATTTTTAAAGTAAACAGAAGTAAAAGAGGTCATCAGTGACAACTTATATTGAGATCTTTAAGTGATAGTGGCAGAAAAATGACGGAGGTCTTCGTAATAAAAAGGTACAGATCATGGATTGAAGTTGGGTCCTGCAAGGGATTTAATTTTTAAAATATATTAAATTTTTAATGTAAATATTATTTTTTGCAATACACTTCAATATTAATTTTTTCTTTAATAAATGTAACATAAGTTTAGATAAAATGTGCAGAAGTACTTTTAGTCCAGCAGCAATTATAATTTCCCGAATTTTTTTTATATTTTAAAAGTAAACAGCAGTAAAAGAGGTCATCAGTGACAACTTATATTGAGATCTTTACGTGATAGTGGCACAAAATGGCGGAGGGCTTCGTTATAGAAATGTACAGTTTATGGATATAAGTTGGGTCCTGCAAGGGATTTTATTTTTAAAAAGTACTAAATTTTTAATGTAATTATAATTTTTTGTAATACACTCCAATATTAGATTTTCCTTTAATAATTGTAACATAACTTTAGATAAAATGGTCAGAAGTTCTTTCAGTCCAGTAGCAAATATAATTTCCCGAATTTTACTTAAATTTTAAAAGTAAACAGCAGTAAAAGAGGTCATCAGTGACAACGTATATTGAGATCTTTAAGTGATAGTGGCAGCAAAATGTCGTTGGGCCATTTTATAGAAAGGTACAGTTTATGGATTAAAGTTGGGTGTTGCAAGGGATTTTATTTTCAAAATATATAAAATTTTTAATGTAATTATTATTTTTTGTAATACACTTCAATATTAGTTTTTTCTTAAATAAATGTAACATAAGTTTAGGTAAAATAGCCAGAAGTACTTTCAGTCCAGCAGCTAATATAATTTCCCGAATTTTACTTAAATTTTAAAAGTAAACAGCAGTAAAAGAGGTCATCAGTGACAAGTTATATTGAGATCTTTAAGTGATAGTGGCAGCAAAATGGCGGAGGACTTCGTTATAGAAATGTACAGTTTATGGATTGAAGATGGGTCCTGCAAGGGATTTTTTTTAAATATATTAAAATTTAAATGTAATTATTATTTTTTGTAATACACTTCAATATTAGTTTTTTCTTTAATAAATGTAACATAAGTTTAGATAAAATGGCCAGAAATACTTTCAATCCAGGAGCAATTATAATTTCCCGAATTTTACTTAAATTTTAAAAGTAAAAAGCAGTAAAAGTGGTCACCATTGACTACATATATGGAGATCTTTAAGTGATAGTGGCAGCAAAATTGCGGAGGGCTTCGTAATAAAAAGGTACAGATCATGGATTGAAGTTGGGTCCTGCAAGGGATTTTATTTTTGAAATATAAAAAATTTTTAATGTAATTATATTTTTTGCAATACATTTCAATATTAGTTTTTTTTTAATAAATGTAACATAAGTTTAGATAAAATGGTCAGAAGTAGTTTCAGTCAAGCAACAAATATAATTTCCAGAATTTTACTTAAATTTTAAAAGTAAACAGCAGTAAAAGAGGTCATATGTGAAAACATATATTGAGATCCTTAAATGATAGTGGCAGCAAAATGGCGGAGGGCTTCGTTATAGAAAGCTACAGTTTATGGATTGAAGTTGGGTCCTGCAAGTGATTTTATATTTAAAATATATTAAATTTTTAATGTAATTATAATTTTTTGTAAGACACTCAAATATTAGTTTTTTCTTTAATAAATGTAATATAACTTTAGATAAAATGGTCAGAAGTACGTTTCAGTCCAGCAGCAAATATAATTTCCCGAATTTTACTTAAATTTTAAAAGTAAACAGCAGTAAAAGAGGTCATCAGTGACAACATATATTGAGATCTTTAAGTGATAGTGGCAGCAAAATGGCGGAGGGCTTCGTTATAGAAAGGTACAGTTTATGGATTGAAGTTGGGTGTTGCAAGGGATTTTATTTTTAAAATATATTAAATTTTTAATGTAATTATTATTTTTTGTAATACACTTCAATATTAGTTTTTTCTTTAATAAATGTAACATAAGTTTAGATAAAATGGTCAGAAGTACTTTCAGTCCAGCAGCAAATATAATTTCCCGAATTTTACTTAAATTTTAAAAGTAAACAGCAGTAAAAGAGGTCATCAGTGACAACATATATTGAGATATTTAAGAGATAGTGGCCGAAAAATGGCGGAAGGTTTCGTTGTAGAAAGGTACAGTTCATGGATTGAAGTTGGGTCCTGCAAGGGATTTTATTTTTAAAATATATTAAATTTTTAATGTAATTATTATTTGTTGCAATACACTTCAATATTAGTTTTTTTTTAATATATGTAACATAAGTTTAGATAAAATGGCCAAAAGTACTTTCAGTCCAGATGCAAATAAAATTTCCCGAAGTTTTATTAAATTTTAAAAGTAAACAGCAGTAAAAGAGGTCATGAGTGACAACATATATTGAAATATTTAAGTGATATTGGCAGCAAAATGGCGGAGGGCTTCGTTATCGAAAGGTACAGTTTATGGATTAAAGTTGGGTGCTGCAAGGGATTTTATTTTTAAAATATATTAAATATTTAGTATAATTCTAATATTTTGTAATACACTTCAATATTAGCTTTTCCTTTAATAAATGTAACATAACTTTAGATAAAATGGCAAGAAGTACTTTCAATCCAGAAGGAAATATAATTTTCCAAATTTTACTTTAATTTCAAAATTAAACAGCAGTAAAAGTGGTCATCAGTGACAACTTATATTGAGATCTTTAAGTGAGAGTGGCAGAAAAATGGCGGAGGGCTTCGTTACCGAAAGGTACAGTTTATGGATTGAAGTTGGATGTTGCAAGGGATTTTATTTTTAAAATATATTAAACTTTTAATGCAATTATTATTTTTTGTAATACACTTCAATATTAGTTTTTTCTTTAATAAATGTAACATAAATTTAGATAAAATGGTCAGAAGTACTTTCAGTCCAGCAGCAAATATAATTTCCCGAATTTTACTTAAATTTTAAAAGTAAACAGCAGTAAAAGAGGTCATCAGTGACAACATATATTGAGATCTTTAAGTGATAGTGGCAGCAAAATGGCGGAGGGCTTCGTTATAGAAAGGTACAGTTTATGGATTGAAGTTGGGTCCTGCAAGGGATTTTATTTTTAAAATATATAAAATTTTTAATATAATTAATTTTTTTTTCTAACACAATTCAATATTAGTTTGTTCTTTAATAAATGTAACACAAGTTTGGATAAAATGGACAGAAGTATTTTCAGTCCAGCAGCAAATATTATTTCCCGAATTTTATTGAAATTTTAAAAGTAAATGGCAGAAAATTAGGTCATCAGTGACATTATATATGGAGATTTATAAATAATCGTATTAGCAAAATAGCGGAGGGCTTCGGTATAGAAAGGTACAGTTTAAGATTTGAAGTTGGGTCCGGCAAGGGATTTTATTTTTAAAATATATTAAATTCTTAATGTAATTATAATTTTTTGTAATACACTTCAATATTAGTTTTTTCTTTAATAAATGTAATATAACTTTAGATAAAATGGTCAGAAGTCGTTTCAGTCCAGCAGTAAACATAAGTTCCCGAATTTTATTTAAATTTTTAAAGTAAACAGCAGTAAAAGAGGTCATCAGTGACCACATATATTGAGATCTTTAAGTGATAGAGGAAGCAAAATGGCGGAGGACTTTGTTTTAGTAAGGTACAATTTATGGATTAAATTTGGGTTTTACAAGTGATTTTATTTTTAAAATATATTAAATTTTTAATGTAATTATAATTTTTTGTAATACACTTCAATATTAGTTTTTTCTTTAATAAATGTAACAGAAGTTTCTATAAAATGGCCAGAAAATCTTTCAATCCAGCAGCAAATATAATTTCCATATTTTACTTAAATTTTAAAAGAAAACAGCTGTAAAAGAGGTCATCAGTGACAACATATATTGTGATCTTTAAGTGATAATGGCAGCAAAATGGCGGAGGGCTTCGTTATAGAAAGGTACAGATTATGGATTGAAGTTGGGTCCTGCAAGCGATTTTATTTTTAAAATAAATTAAATTTTTAATGTAATTATAATTTTTTGTAATACACTTCAATATTAGTTTTTTCTTTAATAAATGTAACATAAGTTTAGATAAAATGGTCAGAAGTACTTTCAGTCCAGCAGCAAATATAATTTCCCGAATTTTACTTAAATTTTAAAAGTAAACAGCAGTAAAAGAGGTCATCAGTGACAACATATATTGAGATCTTTAGTGACAGTGGCAGCAAAATGGCGGAGGGTTTCGTTATAGAAAGAAACAGTTTATGGATTGAATTTGGGTGTTATAAGGGATTTTATTTTTAAAATATATTAAATTTTTAATGTAATTATTATTTTTTGTAATACACTTCAATATTAGTTTTATCTTTAATAAATGTAATATAAAATTAGATAAAATGGTCAGAAGTACTTTCAGTCGAACAGCAAATATAATTTCCCGAATTTTACTTAAATTTTAAAAGTAAACAGCAGTAAAAGATGTCATCAGTGACAACATATATTGAGATCTATTAGTCATAGTGGCAGCAAAATGGCGGAGGGCTTCGTTATAGAAAGGTACAGTTTATGGATTGAATTTGGGTGTTACAAGGGATTTTATTTTTAAAATATATTAAATTTTTAATGTAATTATTATTTTTTATAATACACTTCAATATTAGTTTTTTCTTTAATAAATGTAACATAAGTTTAGATAAAATGTATAGAAGTAGTTTCAGTCTAGTAGCAAATATAATTTCCCGAATTTTACTTAAATTTTAAAAGTAAACAGCAGTAAAAGAGGTCATCAGTGACAACATATATTGAGATCTTTAAGTGATAGTGGAAGCAAAATGGCGTAGGGCTTCGTTGTAGTAAGGTACAGTTTATGGATTGAAGTTGGGTGTTGCAAGGGATTTTATTTTTAAAATATATTAATTTTTTAATGTAATTATAATTTTTTGTAATACACTTCAATATTAGTTTTTTCTTTAATAAATGTTAAAGAAAAAACTGTTGTTTGTTGTTTGTTGTTATGTTGTTTGTTTCTTTAATAAGTTTAGAAAAAATGGCTAGAAGTACTTTCAGTCCAGCAGCAATTATAATTTCCCGAATTTTACTTAAATTTTAAAAGTAAACAGCTGTAAAAGATGTCATCGGTGACAACGTATATTGAGATCTTTGAGTGATAATGCAGCAAAATGTCGTGGGGCTTCGTTATAAAAAGGTACATTTTATGGATTGGTGGGTGTTGGTATGTGTGAGTGAGGGATTTTTGTGTTTATAAATATTACCGTTCCGCCCTGCTGGCTGGTGCGATCATTTCTATACACTACATAATTGGGGATGTTGACCATATAAGAGTTCGTCAGGTGGGTTTCCTGTACTAGGATAAGGTCAGGATGATTGTTTGACACAAAATTTTTTAATTCAGTAAGTTTAGTGAGTATGCCATTGGTGTTCCAAATCATTATTTTTTTGTTGTTAAATTCCTTAACTGTCATTATTGGTCTCGTTAATATTGTACCGAGCTCCACGGGTTCGTGTTGATTGAGAGTTGAATAAAGCGACCACTTAATGAACACAAGACTTTTATTCGTAAAAACTTCACTAGATAAACGAAATTCCCGCTGTAACAATCACAATTATACAGCTACAATTCGTCAGATACAATAGGAAATAGCTTCCAATCACAGGTCTCAAATACCTCAGACAGAGAACAACTAGCAGTCACAACTAATCGTCTTCACTCACTGACTGTCTTCACAAAAACTCTGACTCCTCCATGTCGGGCTGCGGTATTTATACCTGACTTGGCGGAGAAATCTACCAATTTCGCCAAGGTTCTGGAAGCTTCTAGGCTATCTCGAAAAATATTGGTCCTAGAGCTTAGGTGATGGATGTTTCCAGAAGTATCGATTTCTCGCCAAGTCGCCAAGAATCTCGCCAACCGTCGCCAAGTCGCCAAGAATCTCGCCAACTGTCGCCAAGTCGCCAAATCATTAGGAAATCCGCTTTTAAACTACAACACGTCTAAATACCGCAATTTTCGCCCAAAATGTGAGAATTTCCGATCTGTCTGAGATATTTTAAGACAAATATAATCATTATTTATAAATTTGTAACATTGCCCCCCTCTCAAGGACTGCACGTCCCGGGCAGTACAATCCCCTGATAGGAGGCCAAATTTAATATAAAAGAATTTACATTTCAAGAGGATACAATGCACATTACATACACAAGCAACTAAAAATACAAGAAAATAGAAAAGATTAAAATTATCTATACTATTTACAAAGAGACCATGGTCTACTAATTTTTACTCTACATTACGATAAGGAGCTAATCTATCATAATGTACTACCTTTGGTTTTGAAGAAGATGATTTTCTTATACGAACCACGACGTCGTTCAGTCTTTTTAGGACTGTGTAGGGACCTTCCCAGTTGGCTTGCAACTTTGGAGAAAGTCCTTTACGTCGAATCGGGTTCCACAACCAAACTTTGTCACCTTCTTGAAATTCATGTCCTGTCGCTCTTGTGTCATACCTTGTCTTCATTCTTTCGGTCGTCAGGTTGATTCGGTCTCGAGCGAAGTTATGGACATCTTCAAGACGTGCCTGAAGGTCTCGAAGGTATTCCTCTGGCGATGAAGATGTATCCGGTGGACGACCAAACTGAAGATCACAAGGGAGACGAAGTTCGCGACCAAAGAGCATCTGTGAAGGAGTATATCCGGTAGTCTCATGGACAGCACTGCGATATGCAAGCAGAAACAGCGGTAGCTTCAAATCCCAATCTTGCTGATTTCTGGAAACCATAAGTGAAAGGTTATTCAAGATGGTTCTGTTAAACCTCTCTACCATGCCATCCGATTGTGGGTGTAGTGGAGTGGTCTGCGTCTTGTCTATTCCGAGAATTTGACACATTCCTTTAAACACAACAGAGGTGAAATTTGTCCCTTGATCAGAATGAATTTGTAAGGGTGTGCCGAATCTGGAAACCCATTGTTGCACTAGAACCTCGGCTACTGTAGTCGCCTCTTGATCGGGGATTGCAAACGCTTCAGGCCACTTAGTAAAGTAGTCCATGACAACTAGTATGTATTTGTTGCCATTTGAGGATCGTGGTAAAGGACCCAAAATGTCCAATGCTATCCTCTCAAAAGGTGCTCCTACGTTGTACCGCTGCAACCTTCCTCGGCTACGTTTCTTCGGTCCTTTACGTGCCGCACAGTCATCACAAGATTGGCACCATTTCTCTACATCTTGTCTCGTTTTGCTCCAATAGAAGCGTTCTCGAACTTTCTGTAGAGTTTTCATTACTCCGAAGTGGCCTCCAGTTGAGCTACTGTGCAATTCTTTCAAAACATCTGAAATTCTTGATTTTGGAAGAACAAGCAGCCATTTGAAATTACGTCCATCATCGGACTCCCATTTCCTGTATAAGACACCATTTCTTATATGGAGTGAGTCCCAAAGAGCCCAATATTGCTTAGTAGCAGGACTGTAGGTGGAGATATCCTGCCAACTTGGTCTCATACTAGAAGATTCTTTCAATTCAAGAATTGGATTTATATCTGGGTCTTCTTTTTGGGCTTCCCTAAGTCCTTCATCACTCCATGGGTCTGGCTTTGATGGAGGTGAAACAGTAACTTGGCGTACCGAAGTATTTATCAGCTGATAGTTCTTCTCTACTCTAGAACAATATCGGCAGCTTTCATTACACGGCTTCCTTGATAGTGCATCAGCATTTCCATGAAGAGTTCCTTTGCGATGACGTATTTCAAAGTCAAACTCCTGGAGTCGTTGAATCCATCTGGCTACCTGTCCTTCTGGATTTTTAAAATTTAAAAGCCAGGTTAAAGATGCATGATCTGTCCGGAGCAAGAACTTTCTTCCATAGAGATAATGGTGGAAATGTTCTATTGCTTTGACGATTGCCAGCAATTCCTTCCTGGTTGTACAATAATTCCGCTCCGGTTTTGATAGGCATTTACTCCAATAAGAAATGACATATTCTTTATCATCAATTTCCTGCGACAAAACAGCTCCGATATTTTCGTTGCTGGCATCCGTATCTAAAATGAATAATTTTTCGGGCTGGGGATATGCAAGAACGGGCAAAGATGTCAACGCCTCCTTCAGTTGTTTAAAAGCTTTCTCACATTCATCTGTCCATAGAAATCTCTGTTTAATTTCTGTCAACTTGTGAAGAGGTCTGGCAATACTTGAAAAACCCTTAACAAATTTCCTGTAATATGTGCATAGTCCAAGAAAACTTCTTAATTGGTGGACATCTTTTGGACGACTCCAGTCCTTAACTGCGGAGATCTTTTCAGGATCTGTTCTTACACCTTCAGCAGAGATAATGTGTCCCAGATAGCTTACTTCACGTCGGAATAAATTACATTTGCAAGGATTCAGCTTCAGGTTGGCCATTTTTAATTTTTCCAGCACCTTTCGGATGTTTCTTAAATGGTCTTCGAATGTGCGCCCTACAATAATGATATCGTCCAAATATACCAAACAGGCTTCGTAGGAAAGTCCTCGTAATACTGTCTCCATCAGGCGCTCACACGTTGCAGGTGCATTGCAAAGCCCAAATGGCATAACCTTGAACTGCCAAAGTCCTTGTCCTGTGGTGAATGCAGTCTTTTCTCGATCCTCAGGATGTATCTCTACTTGCCAATAACCACTCTTGAGATCCAAAGTCGAAAACCATTGTTTTCCGGATAAAGCATCAAGTGTATCGTCAATCCTAGGAAGAGGGTAACTATCTTTTTTAGTGATGTTGTTTAACCGACGATAGTCAACGCAGAATCGGATAGAACCATCTTTCTTCCGAACTAAAACAATAGGCGAAGCCCAAGGACTCTCTGATGGCTCAATAATGTCATTCTGCTGCATTTCCATCAGAAGATTATCCACCTCTTCCTGCTTAGCGAATGGCAATCTTCTCGGATGTTGTTTAATGGGTGGATGATTTCCTGTATTGATTCGGTGCTGCGTCAATTTGGTTCGCCCAACATCATCTGATTTCTTGGAAAAGAGATCTCCGAATTCTAATAATAGATTTCTTGCAGCATTCCTTTGTTTATCATCTAACTCTGCATTCTGAAGGAGTTCATTAATTAGAGTGTCAGGAGGCTCAGATAGTGTGGTTTGACAATTTCGGTTAATACAGGTCACTGGAGTGCAAGTCGCCAGCACTTCTCCTTCTTTTATTAGTTTTACCTTATTGCTTAGATTAGCAACTCTTACCGGGATTACATTTCGTGAAAGGTCGACGAGGGAAGAAGCCACTAGTACTCCTTTAACGCTATTGTCGGAATCTGAATATTCAGTCAATCCATAATGAAAATTATTATCTTCTGAAAGAGCTCCGCAAACTATTGTCTCAGTTCTTGGTGGTAATGTTGTTTCACTCTTTGCAGTTATATGATGGACTGCTTTAATATCTGAATATTTCGTCTTAAAAATCGCTATGTCTTCAGAACATGAGTGTAGTTCATTATTTTTAAAATCTAACTTGAAATGGTTTTCTTTGAGAAAGTCCAATCCGAGAATAAATTCGTCATTTATATCAGCGACGTATGCCATATGATGGTACACGGCATTACCAAATGCAATGTTTAGATTTACTTTTCCATGCACTTTAATCTTGTCACCTGTCACAGTTTGGAGGGTAATGCAGGGCGGCGTCCAGATGAGTTTCTCACCAAGTTTGCGAGCCACATCTGTCCTAATGATAGTTACGTTGGCTCCAGTATCGATTATCATTCTGCAGGAACTTCGTTGACATGTCCAATAACGAAAAGTCCGTTGTCGCCGCTACTTACGGAAGAAATGTGAAACGATTTGAAATGGGGCTTCTGACTCTCTGGACATCTCCGCCCCGCGAGATGGCCACATATTAGTTTCCCTGCTGTGGTGGAAGATCATTTCCACCATTTTTTCGTTTCGGGCAGTCTCTCTGAACGTGTCCGACTGCACCGCAAGTCCAACACTGAATTTTCGTGTTTCTGCCACCTTTACTCAATTCTAAGTTACGGAATTTTCGCCGCAGATCTTCGATTTGCTTTCTGAGATCATAGTCCGTATCAGTAGTAGAGACGGCTCTGATTGAGTGCCGGTCTTTACGCGCGGCCTGCTGGGCAGCTTCTATCTTATGTTCGTAGACTAGGGCAGATCCAATATCTTTGACATCGGCGAGTCTAAGTGTTTTCTGTATCTCCGGATCCCTCACACTATCTATGAAGTGATGGAGAGCCAGATCTTGACGTGTCTCAGCTGGGCAGTCCGAAAATGCTAGATGGGAAAGTCGCTGAATATCGGCAGCCAATTCTTGAAGACTTTCACCCGATTTTTGATAGCGGGACTTTAACTGTAGTCTGCTATATTCTTTAGTGCACTTATCTCCAAACCGCAGCTCAAGCGCACTCGATAGGGCTTGGAAATCGTGCCTCTGCTCCTCCGGAAGCGTCTCGAGGATGTCAGCCGCGTCTCCTCTTAAAGAAGCCGCCAGGTGAAAAGCTTGGGCTCGGGGATTCCATCCATTAGCTTCCGCTACCATCATAAACTGGGTCTTGTATACTTGCCAGGATGATTTCCCATCAAATATTGAGAGTTTAATATTGGCTAGGGAAGGCACAAATGTCACGTTGGGTTCCTCATGTTTGTTTGATATTTGCTTCTCCAAGCTTTCAATCTTCTTATTCATATTGTCTAATGCTTCTTCAACGTTTTCTTCTATTTCCAGAACTTTAGTTTCAACTGAAGTTACCTTATCTTCCATTGCATTCATCTTCTCCTGAATGATGTTGGAGAATTCTTCTTTAACACTTACAATGTCCTTCTTAAGTTCCTCCTGTCCAGATTTTATCTCTTTCATCATCTCGGTTTTAATCTCTTCTTGTCCAGCTTTCATCTCTTCTTGTCTAGCTTTCATCTCTTCTTGTCCAGCTTTCATCTCTTCTTGTCTAGCTTTCATCTCTTCTTGTCCAGCTTTCATCTCTTCTTGTCTAGCTTTCATCTCTTCTTGTCCAGCTTTCATCTCGGTTTTCATATCTTCTTGTCCAGCTTTCATCTCAGCCATCTGCTCCGCTAATTTTTCGAGAAGACTTTTCATTAAATCCATATCCATTTTTCTTGTGACACGCTGCATCAACTCTTCAACCCCGATTCTGACACCAGTTGTACCGAGCTCCACGGGTTCGTGTTGATTGAGAGTTGAATAAAGCGACCACTTAATGAACACAAGACTTTTATTCGTAAAAACTTCACTAGATAAACGAAATTCCCGCTGTAACAATCACAATTATACAGCTACAATTCGTCAGATACAATAGGAAATAGCTTCCAATCACAGGTCTCAAATACCTCAGACAGAGAACAACTAGCAGTCACAACTAATCGTCTTCACTCACTGACTGTCTTCACAAAAACTCTGACTCCTCCATGTCGGGCTGCGGTATTTATACCTGACTTGGCGGAGAAATCTACCAATTTCGCCAAGGTTCTGGAAGCTTCTAGGCTATCTCGAAAAATATTGGTCCTAGAGCTTAGGTGATGGATGTTTCCAGAAGTATCGATTTCTCGCCAAGTCGCCAAGAATCTCGCCAACCGTCGCCAAGTCGCCAAGAATCTCGCCAACTGTCGCCAAGTCGCCAAATCATTAGGAAATCCGCTTTTAAACTACAACACGTCTAAATACCGCAATTTTCGCCCAAAATGTGAGAATTTCCGATCTGTCTGAGATATTTTAAGACAAATATAATCATTATTTATAAATTTGTAACAATATTTAGGGCTTTCAATAAAATGTGCACTTTGTCCGTTGGATTAATAGTGCGTTCTAAGATTGGGACAGCCTGCATGAGGGCAGGAAAGGCTTTAAAAATTGAGTTAACTTCTTTGAGTAGTTTCATAATTATATTAATGTTTTTAAATTGACTAAAGTCTAGTGTGGTTTGCGGGTTCGATGTAGGTGGAGTTGACTCTTGTTTATCGTTTTTATTTCTGGTTGCCTGCGCAAATGAGAGGCCTTTTTAAGTAAAGTTACTAGCATTGTTAGGAGTTACTTGAATTTTCTTGCTTCTGTTGACTGGGTTTGCTAAGCAGCCTCCATAAAAGGCTGTGTGGCTATTTCCACAGTTGCAGCATTTTGGTTTGTCTAATTTTTGATGGGGGCAGTCTCTAGAAGCATGCTTAGCTCCACACTTTACACAATTTGGCTTCAAAAAGCAAACCGCAGAATTGTGACCAAATCCCTGGCTGTTGTAGTTTCTTTTTATATTGCGAGGGTGTTGATTTCTTTTTTATGGTTTTTCTCTCGTTTCACATAGCCATTACCCCCATTATTATTTCCCTTTGAAGGGTTTTTAAATTTTTGGGGACTGTTTCAAAGTCTGGCAAAAGGGTACATAAAATGAATGCATTCCTGAATATCATGTTTTTTCCGTGACATATTTTAAGAAAAGTTAGTATCATTCAAAATAAATAAATATATCGTCTGGAATAAAAAAAATTTGCTAATAAAGCTTAAAAATTGAAATTCAAACTAACAGAATCAGTAAAGCTAATCAGTAAAATAAATGGAGCTAGCGCAAGGAATAAAAACGTCCCTTTCAAGAGAATAAAATCCAAGAATTGAGGCAAAAACAATCCCTTGTGAGTTTCCCACCCTTCGTCAACCCCTACCCCACTCCCCCACCTTCAATCCACCCTTTGAAATCAACCTCAACTTTCTCGTAATATATATGTATGTATAGATATATATCTTTTGATTTTGAGGTTATTTCTGCTAAGTTTCGGTTTTTTGGTAAGTAAAAGTATTCCTTTCTAAATCGGAATACGTATCGGTTTCTATGATGTTTTGGACAATAATAAATATGTTTATTGGCCTTACAAAACTTAAAATTTTAGGAAGAATATCTCTCTTATTAGTTAATATGAAACTTGCAAAGTGCAGGAAATTGAGAAACACTCTTGAACAAATGTGTTACAGAAGATTCTCAGACTATGGAAAATATCACTTTTATTAATTCAAAGATGACATCAATGCACCAAAATTAAAGCTTTTAAAATATATTCTAGTATTTAAAAAATGCATGTGTTGTGAGTCATTGCATATATTTTTAGCATTCTAAAAATCAAAAATTTGACATGCATTACATATAATACATTTGTAAAATTGTATCCTCCTTTATTAATTTCTGTAGGAATGTATCACACTTCCTACGAATTTTATATTACTGACATCCAATAGTTCTGCGGATATTGCGTATGGAATCGATAGGACAATCGGAAAAATTTATTTAAAAAAAAAACTTTAAAAGCGACTTTTGGAAGTCAAGTATTTTTTTTTTAAATCTCCATATTATATTATAATTTTGCTCAAGATTTATCCAATTTTTATTAATAAAATCTGATATGTAATTTTTGATCAATTTACTTTCCAAAAGTTTTATGAAATCTGTAGCTTCAGATATTCTTTCACAAAACAAGAGTTTTTTATTAATTACTTAGATTATCATTAGCATTTTATATTGCCTTTATTAATCTACTCAATTACAAGAATAGACCTAAAAATTTGGTTTACTTTTAATCTACCTATACCAGTCCAGTTTTATTTTTTTAAATATCCATGGTAAATCAAATATCTATAAAGCATCCTTCTTCAGCAATGAAGTGTGAAATATCAACAGCAAAAAAAATTTAACATAGTATTTTATATATTATAATGTCACCGTTATTGCTTGCATATGGAATTCCAGATGTTGGAGGAAAGCTTGGATACAAATTGTAAGACCTTGTAGGGGCTGGGGAGATCTTGGTCCTAAATGTGGTGTCCGGAGCACAACACTTCCGCCCTGGCTACATTCAAATTTTTTGACTTTCGGACACAAAAAGCCGAAATCTCTCACCACTGCTAGATGGAAACTTGATCGGTAGAAAATGGTTCCTCGAAAGGAGGAAGAAATGTTGTTGTCTTGTGCCAGTTTATTAGACTGGCAACATGGGGTGTGTTGCTCCACGGGGGAAGAAATCCATCAAGTGCTGTCCGAAAGTCTCGTTCTGAAGCACTCATTAGGGATGGGAAGAAATACCTGTAACCAGTATTTTGTAATCAGTATTTGAATGTAACAACCTGTAATCAGTACTTTTTTCCAAATACTCAGTACTTCCAGTAATAAAGTCAGCGTGAGTTTGATTATCCTCAGACAGTTGCAGGTACAATGTATTTAACCAGTTTCAAAGACAGAGCGAGTACGTGAGTACGTGCCTGTTACAAAGTAATCAGCCAGTACCTGAGTAAGTGCCTGTTACAAAATAATCAGCAAGTATTCACGTACTAGCTTGTTACTTGGTACTGACTTGTTACTTTGTACTTACTTGTTACTTTGTACTTGCTTGTTACAAAGTAATCAGCGAGTATGTGCGTACGTGCTTGTTACAAAGTAATAAGTGTACATTGCACTCTGTCATTGGCTCTTTTGTAACAAGTACAGAAGAGCCAATGACAGAGCGAGTACAAGTAACAATGTCATCGATATATCGATACAAGCAGATGAATTTTGAGATTATGGTAGCTTCTTATGGTAGAGAGGTTGGGTGGGAGAAGGGAAATGACAGTTGGTTTAACTGGGTAAATAGAAGAGGAATACTTGGGAATTGAGAGATCTCTTTGGGTTGGAGAGGGAGATATAAATTTATATTGCGAAATAAAATACGCATGTACATTTATTTCGTTTCAGTTATTTAGTGATTGTCGCTCTTTTTCAAATATATGACGTTTTTTTAAATATAAGAAAAGCATGATATTCTTGTTATGTATTTAGCAATTTTTATTAACTTTTATTTTTGTTATTACTTTTACTTTGTTATTTACTTTTGTTATTGTTATTTTATTTTTGTTATTTACTTTTAAAAATTTTATTTTATTTTATGAACATATATAACATATTTATTTTAACCTTAAATAAGGTCAGATTTCTTAAATTAAAAAAATATTTAAATTATATAAATCTGCTTACATACTTCCATTGTTATTTTTACTATGCATATTTTTTATTATAATTCCATTTAAATATGTTTATTTTTTATTCAACCATGTTTTAGTTTCACTATTTTTTTCTGTAAATATAAAGAATTTAAACTTTTAGAAAAAATATTCTTTTGTATTTTTTACCATACGATTTATTTTTATTCAGATAATGAGAATGTTGATTTAAACTTAATAAAGGTAGTTTATTCATTTTAGTTTAAAAATTCGAAATGAAAAAAAAGGTTTAATTAAGTTAATTTTTACCTTATCTTTATTTATACCATCATGTGTTACTGTCATGTTTATTTCTTAAATTATGGATTGATGTAAATAAAATATATGTATTTTTGTTCCTCCATTTTTTTATTAAACGTTGTTTCTCAATATTTTACCTTAATACATTATAACATTTAGATTATTGGTAAAACTATTTTATAATTTTTGATAGTTATTGAAATTTTATGCAACTATATCTAATATAAAATAATTTTGTTTACTTAAACATTATTAATAGTTTTAATTGCAAAGCTACTTTATTTAACCATAAATTGATTAAGTTTCAGGAAACTTAAACAAAATATGTGAGTTAATGCAATTTTTATTTTAGAAAAAACCTGGTTTATCTACTAGATAAAAATTTAAACAAGTAAACATCTTTTATAATAAAAATTATTATCGATTGTACATAAAAAAATTTTATTATGTTTGTCTCGTTAATGTTTAATTATAGAAAAATAAAGGAAATTAAATTTAAGTTGATTTTTCTGATTAATCGCTGTATTTTTAAGTAAAACCTCTTCTTAGGTGCTGTATTTAAAAAGTAAAGCCTCTTTGTTTAACTTAAAATAAAACCTCTTTGTAATTGATTAGACTTCCCACTTTACAATTCTTTGCAAAATATTTACAAGTTAATTATAAAAATTCATTTACATAATTGGAATGTCTTACTAAATGCTAATAAAAAATGAAGCTGATTAGGTTGAAAAGTTGAAATTATATTATCTCATCGAATTTTATATTTTAATTAACATTGGAAGTCTTTGAAAATTACGATTGAGTAATTGGAAAATTTACTTAGAACAGATATAAATTCTGAAAATAAATGTAAATAATAAAATGTCATGATTTTTATATTGAATGTATTACGTTTAAAAAGATTTAGAAATTTACAATTTTTTTACAAAAAAAAAGAAAACAAAAAAGCGGTTTGTAGATAAACAATTTATATTTCTTTGCCTCATACTAGAAATTAAAGCATTACAGGAAAAACATAAACTTACCATTACTGAAATGTTACATAAATAATAAGAATTATTTTTTATAGATCTTTGTATTAATATTTAAGTGAATGCTTACTTATAAATAATAATAATTTAAATTAACATTAATTATATTAATTAGATTTATGGTTTTATATCAAATATTATTGATCTACTTATTTAGTTTTAATTAATTATTAATTTAGTTTTTATTCAATTTATTTATAAAAGTTTAAAAAATTGTCATTATATTTTAATTCAATAGATGGCAGAACAAACAAAATTGTTACAAGTATGAAATGTAATCAGTAAAATACTTGTTACTTTAAAAGTAACTGTACTCAGTACAGGAAAAGTAACAAAGCCCCATCCCTAGCACTCATAAAAGACTTCTACATGAGTTTTTATTATTGCCTTGTACATTTTATTTACAGCAATTATAAATAGTATAGGAAGACAGATCCAAGTTTCTTTTGCTCAAGACAATTGAATGCGCTATTTCTTGACGTAGTTGCTACCAAAACTGAAGAAATAGGCATTCATATCAGTTACGTACTTCAATTAGAAGAAAGAAAAACAAAGGGCATTATTATTTTATGTATTTCAAATTTCAATAGTCTTTAAAATAAATAGAATACAAATTTTTATGCTTTTACTAGTTTATTACATACTGGTTGACAAATATTCTTCATAAAGCTTAAAAAATAGATTTTTTTGTGGATAATATCGTTCTGAAGAATTTCAGAGTAATTACTGTTTCCTACTGCTGTTGATAGCACTATTTAATTGTAAATTGCGTAATGTATTAAAATAGGCTGTAAGAATCACGTAAAAAAATAAGTGTTAAAAAAGATTAATAAACTATCAGCAACTGTGTTCAGCGGAAAAAGTTTTTCATAATCAAGTGTAAAGTATAACATTTTTAAACTTCCCAATAAATTAAATAAGAAACGAAAAGTTGAATTTGTCGAATAAAAAGCTGAGAAATTACGATAAAGGGTGTAGTGATTTGTAGTGATGTGTGAATTCTATCACATCATTGTGATAAAAATACACATACTCGAGCGTATTCTTATCACATTTTTTAACTACTAAATGCAAATCTTTGAAGAAATTTCTTCACATTTTATCTTTAGATCATGAATAATTTTTTATTCAATATCTAACATAGAATAAAAATTACATTATAATTTATTCTACATATCCTTTTCAATATATTAATATACTAACAAAAATAACATGTGATTACAATTCATATTTATATATGTACGTCCGTATTTAAAAATTTTATTTTTTAGAAATTTAAATCAAATAATTTCATTTTTATAATCTTTTTTACATTTTGGTATAAAGCATAAGCAAGTGGAAGTTTAGAAAATTATTATCTTTATTTAGCAACATTTGTTAGTAAACTTATAATATTTTTATGGAAAAGTAAAGTTAATACCAGCAAATAATAAAAATGCAAAATATGTGGTATAAAACATTTTCATTTGTTGATGTCCTAAAACATATTTTGTGTCGCAAATTAAAATTATGACGAAATCAGTTCAAAAAGGTATGACTGATATGTGAAAATAATTTTTACAAAATGTATAAAATGATACTATTGAACTCAGTATAATAGCACTCATAATTTTCGAAAATTAGAAAAGGATAAAAATAAAAGTGATGGCTGAACTGCCTTTTCGTTTCCTGGGTGCGAACAGGAATGGAATTCAACTACCAAGCAAATAGGGCCTGCGCACGATATTTTACAGCCATGAAAAAGAGAAAAGTTGGCTCATTACGCATACACTTTCCCAACTTGACCCCAGAATAGTAGTGTAACGTCTTTAGGAATCAACTAGGATTGCTCTTTTCTCATTCAGTTTGCATAGCAATATGTTTATATATATATATATATATATATATATATATATATATATATATATATATATATATACATATGAGAAAAATCTTAGGAGTTGCATTTTCATATTTCCAGCTTTAAATATATTTTGATAAACACAGTAGTACTGAAAAATAATAAAAAGTAGATGATTATTATGTGCTGAAAATAGTTTGAAATCCTTTAAAAAAAGGCTTAGTTCAAATGCGAAAACGATTAAGAAATTAAAATCAAATGAAGAAAACACTATTAAAAGAAGCATAAAAATTAAAAACAATAATATGTATAAAAATACTTTAATAGGAAAACATAAATTTGAGGGTGATGGAGAAGAATAATTTATTTATTTATATACCTATATAAAGACGAGAAAAATATATAGCTAAATTGTCGCTTGATACTTTAAAATGAACACTATAAGATCATTATCGTCAAAATTTTATGATTTTTGACGAGTTAAAATGAGAATAAATACGCTAAGAATTAATATAAAACCAAAATTTAAAGATGATGTAATAAATTTGGCTGCAAGCTTGGAGCTCTGAAATTTTGTTACAGATGAAGAAAATTTAAGAAATTTGAAAATGGCATATACATTGAATTTAGATGAAATGTGAGACCCTAATCTATTTTATGACATTTCGAGGAATTTAGAGTATTTTGTAATGTTTATGATTTTATTGAGAAATACATTCTATTTTAATTTGTTGAGAGGCTAAACTCTACTTAACACATATACACACAAAAAAGATCATTTGCTTATTCCCAAAGTGAAGATTATATTTAATTCTTAAATTAAAGACTCTATTTTTCTTAAAGTGAATTCACTTCTTCAGATACGTATGATGATATCGCCATATTTGAACTAAAAAGTGCGGATTATGCAGTAGGTTATATTGTTTTTAAAGTTTGCTTAGAAATATATCAAGAAAAAATGTCGAGATGCCTGATCAATCCAAATAGAGAGGTAGACTTTCCATTCCTACAAAAATCATTGATAGAAATTATAAGCGAAATATACGGAATTTTCCGTAAATTTTGTATCGAAATATTTTATAAAGCTAGAAAAGTTATTCCAAAGTTAATAAATAAACTACATTATTTTCTTTGTTTTAACAGAGATACGAAATTCGGCATTTTTGTCTATTTGAAAATATTTTTACAAGTGAAGTACTTAGAGAGAAGCGCAACTATTTTACTTTCTCATAAGGCCCATTAAAAAAAAGAATCAAATTTCGTAAAATTAAAGCAATTGAAATTATATCAAGAAAAATAAATAAGTATATTTTATATTTTGATTTGTACATTGATATTAAGTTTTGATCATTTAAAGAATAATAATAACAAAATTGATCAATTTTTTTATGCATCTGTATACTTTTCTGCTGAACAGTATATAGAATATTTCTTCTCAAAATCTCCGAGCAGAGCTTTTTCTCTCTCATTGCTTGACTGAGCTCACAACGGATATTTCCGGTGTCAAATTTGAGAAGCATTTGAGCCAGCCCTACATTTTCCAGGAAGGAATACCCTGAGGCGAGAGGGGACAAACAAACTGACTGCATATGCTGTGAAAATCTGCGTCAGAACATGAAGGAAATTTGAATACGGGGGGTTATATTGTCCACTTTACCCCCATTGTGGTCTTCTCATTCCCCACTTAAAATTCGCACCCCAATTGAGATAGGAACTATTTTTTCTTTGTAAACAGATGATTTGGCGTGGCTAAGAGGGACTACCCCCAAACAACTGCGCTAGGTGGCGCTGAATCTCGTTTCTAGATTTATTTTGAGGAAGGATTCCCGCTAAGCCCGCCACACACGATAGGATTTTTCCTTAGGATTTGTTGGAAGGGGTAGGAAGTAATTAAGCACACGGTCCCCTCAAATTCTGCTGGCCACAGTAGGGGAGGCACATCTGGAGTGGGAAGTTATTTTTAAGGGTGCCATTTTTAACATTTATTGCTTTTGGCTTAAAATAAGTGCCTTGTAAATGGAAATCGAAAATCGCCAAAAATTTCAATCATTTGTTGTTCAGTCACTTTTTCTGACTTGACGTATTTATTGTTGTACTCATTTGTCTGCTTGTAATTTCTGCCATTAAATATTATCATATAACATGAGCAAATTAAGCACAGAATTGGCTGTTGCTTTGGACTGTGATGATGGTGAAAAGCAAACAAACAATAAGAAAAAGAAATGGGCAAAAAATTGGCTGCTCCAGCGTGAATCTCTTTCACATCTAAATTTAATTACAGAAATACAGTCGGAAGATAAAGATTTCTTGAATTACATGAGGATGAATGAAAAATTGTATTCAACGTTGTTGGATAAGGTAACACCTTTAACTGTAAGAAAAGATACATTCATGCGTTCATCTTTAAGTCCTGATGAACGATTAAGTGCGACTTTGCACTTTTTGGCAACCGGTAGATCCTACGAAGATTTAAAATTTACAACTGTTATTTCACCTCAAGCTTTCTTTGTAGGGTTTTGCTTAAGTAAATATAATTAATAAAAATTTTTGAAATGTTTGAAATATCAAGATAAAAATAAATATGCATAATGTTTAATTTAATTGAGAAAATATTTAAGTTTCGAAATATTATGGGTTATTGATATTTGTTCATAATTATTCAGAAAAGTTTTTTTTCCTCTAACTGGTGATATTATTAAAAATATATATAAATAATTTTGATTTATTAAGGAAAAATATTTATGGAATAAACTGTTTATTAAAACAAATTTATAATAATGATGTTGTTGATAATAATAATGATGTTGTTGTTGCTAATTGTCAATTTCTTCAGTTATGTGCATTAATTTAAAAGATGCTGTATTATTGAATAGTAAATTGTTGAAACGTATGTTTGGTTTAATATGATATAAATCTTTTTGCTTAGAATTTTCATTATCATTTTGTTGTTTATTATGTAAATGATATAAGTTTATGGAATAAGAAACTATTTCAAGAAAGTTTAAATGCTTTTAAAATGTTTATTGTTTTGCATTATCAAATAACGTGTTCAGAACTATTCAGTATTATAAGGTATATTAATTATTTACTATGATTGTATTTAATATTTATGTAAAGTAACCTAGATTTTAAATTTTGATTCAAAACCGAAAGTGTGAAACATTTTGAAGAAGGGAAGTTTTGAATTATTTTATATTTCGAAAGTAATTGTGCTTGCAACTATTGAATAGATTTTTGGTTATTTCGATAGCTTTGCTTCATATTATTTTAAGGTAAAATAGTATATACAAATAGTGATGAACATAAATACATATTACTAAAAATTATTTAATTTTTTTTATTGACTTAAGTTGTTATGCTTAATGATCTGCTGCGATAAGGATTTATTTAATTTGAAATGCTTAAACTGGTATTATGATTCGTATATGCAATTTTTTTTAGCTTGATTTAAATTGTTTTCATTCATTAATGTGTATTATATAATTGAAGTTTTATATATATTAAGTGTATTACAGTGTGTTGAATTGAAAATCGAAACTATAAATTTTTAAATTAAGTATTAAAATAAATTATTTAATTTTTTTTTGTGCTCTAAGTAAACGAAAGTGTTTTATTGATAAAACAAAAGAAAGATGATTTGTAGGATTTTAAATGTTTTATTTTGAATTATTGATAGTTAAACGTTTGGTAATTTGCGATAACATTAGTTGTTAAAATGGCTTTCGCATTCTTGGGTAAAGCTCGGAAGGAGGATTTGTTAATATTGGCTAGTGAGTTAGGAGAACAGATTCCTCCGGACGCAAAAATAATAGATTTAAAAAATGTGATTACAAAATCTAAACATTTTGAAGAGTCATTTGTTCGAGAATTAATAAATACAATAATTTCCGATCGGATAGAGAGAGAGAAAGCCAAAGAAAGGCAACGTGAATTAGAACGAGAACGAGAAGAAAGGCAACGTGAATTAGAACGAGAACGAGAAGAAAGGCAACGCGAATTAGAACGAGAAGAAAGGCAACGTGAGCATGAAATTAAAATGCGTGAATTAGAAATAAAAGAAAGGGAAGATGAGAGCAATTCAGGAAGCACTGTCGAATATGGGCGAGATAAATTAGGAAACGCATTTCTAGGTTATTTAAATATAATGAAAGGGGTAATTTTAGATTCCCCGGAACGAGCAGAAGAACGGCCATTCTTTTTCCATCATGCCGAAAGGATGTTCAAGCTTTATGAAGTACCCGAGCAGTATGAAGGGAAAATTATTTTACAGTGTTTAAAGGGTCGTGCTAAAGGAATAAATGCTATGTTGTCTGAAGAAGATTTAGATCAGTATGACAAAATCAAAAATTTCATTTTAAGGGAATTTAGAATAACCCCCTTACAACACAAGAAGAATTTTGATTCTTGTTATAAATTACACAATGAAAGTTATGCTCAGTATGCGTCCCGGGTGAAAGCTGCATTAGAACTGTATTTAAAACCAAGAGATGTAGAAACATTTGCTAAACTTAAGAGCTTATTGTAGCTGATAAAATAAAAGAAACTTTACCTACTCATGTAAGGTCCCAAATATTTTTGAAAGAGACTGAAAATTGGCTTCCAGTCCCTGAATTGGTGAGGGAAATTGATAATTTCTTAGTTTCGATACCAAAAGGTTTCACAAATAATCCCCACAACTATACCAAATTTATTCCCGGCCCACATGGGACAAAACAGAACGAAACTGTAAGGAAACCTTTTTCAGCTGAAGTTAGAAATAAAAGTTTTTTTGAGAGGAAAGAATATTGTAATTATCAAAAGAACCCAGATCCACGACCACAGAATCGTTTCGGAAATAACACGGCGAGTTGCGCTCCAGGTAAAAAGGTATTAAAGTGTTACAAATGTCAAGAAGAGGGTCATTTGAAGAAATTTTGCCCACAAATGAATACAGTATCTCAAGTTTCTAATAGAAGTGAAACTGAAGTAAGCAAGAAAGGGTTAAATGAACTTTGCATGAAAATAGGTAATGCAAGTTTCGATTGGGAAATTCCAATCAGTGAAAATGATGGTGAGCTTTTACGAGTTGATTTAATATAACGAGTTGATAATAAGTTTCAAGGAATCATTGATAGTGGTGCGGAAATTACAGTACTGCGGAAGTCAGTGGTGCCAGAAGAAATGTTGCAGTCAAGTGGGAAAATTTACTTGAGGCCTGCAATTGGATCTCCGGTTGAAGGAAAGCTTGTTTCTGTTCCACTTAGTCTTTGGTCAGCAGATGATGATATCAGGCCGTATATCATGGTGCATGCTGCAGTTGTTGAAGGATTGCATGAACAAGCTTTGATCACTCCTAGAGTTTTCAGTTTGTTGAAAGAACAAAGAAGAAAATATCTCGGAGAGGAAATAAAAAATATCCACGGGAAAGAAATAGTTTCGAATACTTTCAATGTGGTGGGAAGGAAAATAGAAGCTCACAAGGAAATAGAAGCAAATCAAGGAACACTTGATTTAGAAAATTCTGAAGTAGAGATTTCGACTACTCCAGTGGAAAATAGCTTGTTAAACGAAGAAATAATCGCTATTAAGGATGAAGAAAATAATACTCCAATTTCGCAAGCAAAGATATTAAGAAATGAACAGTTGTCCTATGCTACATTAAATCGGTGTTTTGAAGATGCCAGACAGCGTAAGAACAATTACTGGCTGGAATCAGATTTACTGTACCACACAGGCAATGTGGCAGGACAGAAATATGTACAGCTTGTAGTTCCTGATTGCAGGAGAAAAGAAGTTTTAAAATTGGCTCATGAAACACCAACAGGAGGACATCTTGCCTCTAGAAAAACCAAGGAAAGAATTGCAATGTCTTTTTGGTGGGAAGGTATGCCAAAAGATGTCAAACGTTGGTGTGAATCTTGCCACGATTGTCAATTGCGGAGGAAAACCAAACTGAAAGACAGAGGACCTATAGAAGCTGTTGGTAGACCAGAACTACCCTTTCAAGTAGTGAACGCTGACATTTTAGGGCCTATTGAACCTAAATCTTCTAGGGGACATCAGTATGTATTGTGTGTTATGGATCAGCACAGTCGGTGGCCAGAGGCAATTCCTATTAAATCTTTGACTGCAAAAGCGACGTGCGATGCTTTTATGGAAATTTTTATGAGGACTGGCATTCCTCGAATCATTGCTATGGACAATGGAACAAATTTTGCTGCCAAGTTAACGCAAGAATTTCTTAAAAGATTAGGGACTGTGCCAAAATTCTCTACACCAGGTAACCCACAAAGTAACGGATTAATAGAAAGATGGATTGGCACAATGAAGTCAATGTTTCATCATGCTATTAGGTCGCAAGGTAGAGGATGGGACAAACAGCTGCCTTTTCTCTTATGGGCATATCATGAAGTGCCAAACGCTACTACTGGGGTCTCACCATATCTAGTAATTCATGGACGCCCCCCAGTTGGACCTTTAGCAATTTTAAAATCTACATGGGAAGATGAAGTTGTTTTACCTCAAGGTATTGGTGAATCAATCTCTGATTATCTTCAGAAGGTTCGAAGTAGGTTGCAGGAAGCTGTGGAATACGCTGATGAGCATACTAAAAATCAACAGGAGAAATATGTACATTATCATAATTTGAGATCCAAATCAAAAGAATTATCTATTGGAGATGAAGTTATTGTATTGATTCCAGACTCTACAAACAAACTTTGTTCTAGGTGGAAAGGTTCAGGAGAAACTGTAGAACAAAAATCACCACATTCTTATGCAATTAAGCTACCGGATGGAAGCATCCGTCATCTGCATCAGAATAAGCTAAGGAAATATATCCAACCGATGAATACGGTGGGTATAATATATGAAGCTGATGAAGATTTTGGGGAAGTTAAACCTGTACCTCTAGGAGGCCTTGGAGAAATAAAGGACTGTTGGAAAAAGCTAGAAGAAAAGACAGAATTGTCAAATCTATCTCCGAAGCAAAAGACTCAGCTTTTAACAATTCTCAAAGACTACAGAGTCGTTTTCAATGGTGAATTAAAACGAACTAAGGTACAACCGCATAAAATAACATTAAAAACTGGAATCGAAAGGAAACAGCCTCATATTTACCGAATACTGGAATCACTAAAACCTCAGGTGGAAAATCAAATAAAGGAACTATTAAACAAGGATTTAATAGAACCATCTTCTGCAGAAGTTGTTTATCCTCTTGTATGTGTCGCAAAGAAAGACGGAACGATTCGACTATGTGTCGATTATCGGGGACTAAATTCTGAATCTAAAATAGCTCCATTTCCAATGCAAAATTCAGAAGAATTACGATTCAAAGCTGGTGCGGCAAAGTATCTATCAACTTTAGACATCCTTAAAGGTTATTGGGAAATTCCATTGGATCAAGATAGTCGAGAATTAACAAGTTTCGTTTCACCTAAGGGACAGTATCAGTGGAAAGTAATGCCATTTGGACTTGCAGGTGCTCCAGCTACTTTTCAGAAAACTATGAATCAGATCCTAAGACCTCATAATGATTTTGTTGAAAGTTTCCTGGATGATATCATAATTTATTCATCTAGTTGGGAAGAACATTTGAACCATCTAAGAACGGTTTTGGAAACATTAAAGCAGTGCAATTTTAGCGCAAATTTAGCAAAATGCACATTTGCTAGATCAAAGGTAAAATACTTAGGTTATGTAGTTGGATCAGGAGAGCATGGGCCCGATCCGGATAAAATTGCAGCTATCAAAAACTTAAAATCGCCAAGAACAAAGAAAGCTTTAAGATCGATATTAGGACTGTTTAACTATTATAGGGAATATGTGCCTCATTATGCAAACATTGCTAAGCCATTAACAGATCTGACCAGAAAATCTGTACCAAATGATATCCCTTGGTCTGAAGAGACAGAAAGGGCTTTCATCTCATTGAAAGATAGTTTATGTGCTGTCACTTCATTGTCAACCCCTGATCTAAATAATCAATTTGAACTCCACACAGATGCTTCGGTTACTGGCATTGGAGCATGTTTAATGCAGAGAGACACAGATGGAAATCCTAAGCCTATAACCTTCGCCAGTCAGAAATTAACTCCAGCGCAGACTAAGTGGAGTACCATTGAGAGAGAAGCATATGCTGTGATATGGGCTCTTGGTAAGTTTGAAGCATGGACTTACGGAACTGCCATAAATTTATTCACAGATCACAATCCTCTGAAATATCTTACGGAAAGCATCCCGAAGAATGCCAGATTACAGAGATGGTCACTGGCTCTCTCTCGCTATCAGGTCACAATAGCTCATAATCCCGGTAATAATAATGTTATCGCAGATGCCTTATCAAGGGTTTATGACGATGATTAACTTTTTTTATTTCTTTTATTATGAATCTAGCATAAGAAATAGTAAAATATTTCTGACATATCATAATATTCATATTTAACTTTATATAAGATATTGTAGTTATTTCGATTTGTTTTGGTTGTTAATTTTCATAAGGTTGTGTGAAAACTATTTGCATAGTTATTTTTTTAATGTTAATATTGATTCTTATTTTCTTACATTATAATATTGTGTTGTAATCAATATAATGGATATAGCAGTAGTATAGGCTATTTTCCTTTAAAGATAATAAAGAAATGTGTAAGCTGTAGCATGTCAGCAAATAGATTAATCGTTAAGTTACATTTAGAATTTTGGTATTGTTTGGCTCTTGATGGAATGGTGATGAAAGGTAAAAGAAACATTCTAGGATTCTTCGTAGTTTCCATTTGCGGGACAAGGTCCAGCAATGGAAACTGGAGGGAAGGTGTGAAAATCAAACACTTGACAGACGATGGCTTTCTGTTTCGTTGTGTACGGATGTGGGAAACGCAGGAGGCGGAGTAGGAGTGTGTTGGAGCAAAAGGAACGTGTTGTTGTTGTTGTTACTTATGACACTTGGACAAGCCAAGCTCGCTATGCCGTTGGCAGTGCGAATTAAGTCAAACGGGTGCGTCTTTCGTTTGGAACAGAGCACCACGAAGGTGAAAGTACGTCTTTGCTCTAATTAAGGTGCCTCGAAATTTTGAACCAAGGTCAGGTGACGCGGCCACACCTGAGCTGGCACCCTCCTCTCCACATCCACGCCACACCAGCGGAAGGACTTTGGACGTCACAGATTAACGTAGACACGTCCCCAACCTACGGAATTCCAGCAACCCAGTGAAGGAGAGTACACCGTGGTCACCCTCCCAACCACTGCCTGCGGCAAATGATGCTTCACTTTGCTGAGCTTACGGGAAGCGGCATGAAGCTACTGAGCCACTGGAGCTCAAAAGGAACGTTGTTGTTGTAAACACGACGAGTGGTAGCGGAGGTGCCGTTTCCAGGCAGGGAAAAGTTCTTGTATTTCAAATGATGTAAAAAGGAATCATTTAAAATTATGTTTGTGTCTGTAGTTAATGTTATGTGTTTTTTTTGTGTAAAATAAATGTGTAGTAAAAACCCAAGATCTTTGTATTACTGAACGATCCTGGAACGACAGGTTCGTGGAAACAATCACATATTGATTTATTAACTACAGTTAATATAAAAGATTAAAAAATATCATGTAGATATTGAATAAATTAAATTTAAAATTTTCGAAAATATTTCACTTAATTAAAATATAAAGTAAGATGATAGTCAATTGAACTAAGTTTAATTAAAAATGGAAATTTTCTAATAAAATTCATTAACTGAATATACACAGGAAATCAAATTCTTTAAAACATTCATTATATATTTAGTAATAACTCATTTACATATATTATATGAGTATATTATAAATATTTAATAACATAAAATAGACAAGATTTTAAGCATAAATTTTATTTTCCTAAAATTTTTCTCATACTGACTTGCAAGTTTTTTATTTTTTTTATTTATTTTTTTTTATTAAGAGATTTATCCGAGTGATGGGTTAAATGTAAATAATTTTCTTTTATTATTATTAATCAATTTATTATTTTTAATTATTTCTTTCTATTATTGTTTAATTGTATAAAAAATATTTAAAGAGAACAACAGAATAATCTCAACTAAAACCTTTATATTATTGTTTAAACTTAAATCATATATAAAACTATAGAAAGTTAAAATTTTAGAATGTTTATTTTGAATATTTGTAGAAGAAAACAGTGTAAATAAAACGCAGTTGCGTATATTGAGGGGAACTGAACTCTTCAAAACACAGTGCAATATTCGCTCTTTCTGTTCGGGGTAGGAAAGAGAATCACCTACTGGGGCAGTGTTGTTGTTGTTGTTGCACCGGCATACTTCCCTGTACCTAGCCCTTAGATGGACTTTACCAGTTGGATAGAAGCAGCCGGATGGAGTGATTTTGAAGCAGGAAGCAAGCAGAAGATTCCCAAGACTTGACCTGCCACCCCAGATGAGTTACCTCACCTGGAGGACATTGTAGCCAGATTTAGTGTGTTCCGGCCGCCTTTAGCGAAAACAACGGAACAAGTTGCAAAAATATGTGGAGTAACACACTTACATAGAATTACAAATGATAAGAATACATAGAATTACAAATGATGAGAATACAATGTGAATGAATGACAAAGTATGAAAATACGAAGGATTACAAATAATGACTAAAAACACACTGAAAAAAATTTGAAGAGGAGTTCATAAATTAATAACATAAATTGAAAAAGAGTCCATTAAAATAGGTTGAAGCTGCTAATTGCTTAGCAAAGTCTAAGCACTTAGGCTAAGTACAGAAGTCCAAGTACTTAGGCTTGTGATATTAGCAGAGGAGGGTCAATGCTGATTCTTCTTGAGCCACGTGAATAAGCACTCTTGATTAATTAGGAAGTCCATTAGTTGGTTTAGTTTTCGTCTAGAGGTCTTGTTAGAGAGTACGGCTCGTTTCCAGTTAATAACCCACTGTTTTGCAGGGGTTGATAAATGCCCCGTAGAAGTGAGTGGGCAGACCGTGAGATAATGTATTGGGTCTCCTTCGTTACCACAGGTACAGTTTGGGGTGTCCGTTAGACCCACCCTGTAGAAATAAGTAGGGAATGGGCCATGGCCGGTCATGAAAAGGATTTCATTCCTGGTCCAATTTAAAGATTTGATGGAAACTGTAAAGATAATTTCATGTGGCAGTGGTGTTCTCTAGCGTGGCAAATTTGACTGCTTCGCCTATGGCCAAAACCTCGGCATGGAAGACTGAGTTATCTTCTCTCAGCTTTGTTTTCCAGACATGCATCTTTACTGAATTTCTATAAGCTACAAAAGCTGAGCCGACCCCTTCTTCCAGCTTTGAACCATCTGTAAAAATTTGAAGGGATTCTGCTGGTGGCCATGACATCTGTGTAGTTTCTTTGACAGAGACTCTTTCACTCAGATTAAAGAGACCAGGGTGGAAGGAGTCAATGCTCATTTTATTTTCTAAACCTGATGGTGATGGGAGCGGTGGATCGAGACACTGAATTCCACCTCTGGTGAGTCGTATGTATTTTGCCTCTGCTTCTTATCATGTGCAAGGGAGAAAGGCCAGTAATTATCTGCAGAGCGGAGGTGGGTGTTGAGCGAAAAGCTCCCGTGATACTAAGAAGAAACCTTCGTTGAATAGATAATAATTTTAGGGCCAATTTATTAGTTAACGAGGCTCCCCAGATTGCTGCTCCGTGGCAAAGCATTCTCTCGGTGACGTTCTTGTACAGTAAAATCCTGTTTTTCTGACTATAACCCCAGTAATTTCCAGCCAGTCTGCGAAGCTTCTCTTGAAATAATATATCTTTGTTTCCTTGGGTAACAATATGTTCTTTATAATTCAACTTCTTGTCCAAAATGACTCCCAGGAGTTTGATGGAACTGGGGCAGCGTTGTCAAATGACACTTGGAAAAAACTAATAATGTGGAGTACACAAATGCACATTATTTGGTTGTAATTGCACACCTAGACATCATATGCACGAAGAAAAATGATACGTAAACTGCATTGAAAAAAAATATTTTTTATATTTTTTTTCAGAATTTTTAATTAAACGGATTAAAAACTGTCAATTTCCTATGCTTCGTTCTCAGTTGAATATTAAATTTTTTTGTGCTGCCATCTGTTATGTATAAATGAAAGTTAATTCTGTTTAGTGTTTGCAATAAAATAACACTTGAGCGTTTAGAGAAAAAATATAGAAATTGGTGTTTGCATTTAGCCAACACTGCCCCTCAAAGGGTTTTAAGAAATATTGGTTTCTGTTCAAAACCTTCTTTATCGCTTGCTATTATAAATTATGTGACATTTTCGATTTTTTTTATGACCACGTCTACTAAGCAATTACAGATTAAAAGGATATTAATTACGATTATGATGTTTCAAATGAGAGAAATACGAAACCAAAGAATGTCGTTCACAGATCTATTTCTTCTTAAACTTAATTTGTTTGCTGCTTATTTAATTCGTATGTAAATATTTCTGTGTTATTAATTTTTAAAATTTTGCTTCTGTTGTATTTATTCTGATCGGTTTCAGATATGTCAACAAACAGTGACAACAAGATTGCAGAAAACAAGACGGCTCTAAATCAGTTCGTCAAACTAATTTAAAATTTTTTTTTAATAACGGCGGGCACTTGGGTGACTAACCCTTCGCCACAACAAGGCCGGAAACTGCTACTCATTTGTCGTTACCCAGCGGGCACCTGTGAACCAAGTCACGGAGGCGAGTAGCATTACCCGCGTCATACCACCACAGACCCGTTTATAGGGCGGGCCACATTCATACATCAACACACAAGAAAGGACAGAGAGACACAGAGAGACAGCAACATCCATGCCCGAACCGGGATTCGAACCCGGGACCCATGGCTCAAGAGTCAGGAACGCTAACCACTCAGCCATTGGTCGGCGACTGGTTTAAAATAAATCAGTTCGAACTGATTTAAATCCAAAGTTGCCGCCACGTGAAAATTTTGCCGAGACGTAAACGCATTTAAAAGTGCAGTGAGAACGGGGTGTTAATGAACATGGCGGATCATCGGATAAGCAGGGATTCGAACTCAATACCTTCCGATAATGAGCGCGAAACCCTAACCAAACCGGCGTCAGCGGCCCCTCAAACACGTTAAGAAGCAAAATATTCTCAAACATTCACACAACTACGCTTTAAATGATTTTCTCAGTATTAGGTTTAATGATTAAAAAAAATTACGTAATCATTAAACTTCTCGAGATTAGTAAATATTTTTAATTTTAAAACGACATTGTAACAATTGATACCTTGCTTATTAATAATTTATTTACATTTTATTCACGTCACATAATGGAGCAATTATAGGGTAATTTTGGAAACTTCGTATCACTGTTTTCACGCGCAGTTTTTATGTTGACATAAGTGAAAATTTTGAATATCAGTCGGTGTATTATTTAATTTTTAACATTATTATTTTATTATTTATTGATATTCAACTGATGTAATGAATAAAAGATTCAGGTAATTCGTAAAATTCAAAAACCGTTTAGAAAGTTAGTTCGGATTCGAGAACAATGAGAATCGTCCTGTTTATGATCCCTGCCGAAAACTTAAGAATAAATAGTTTCTCGGTATTCGATAAAAGTTGCTTTTCAAAATATATATAATATCAAAGTATGTCTTAAAAAAAGAAAGCGTAAATTATTAATTTTAAAATACTCTTCACCTTCTTTAGAATAAAAAAAAATTTAATTCTGCTTGTTTTCGAAATGTAATTATGATGGAATTCCATAATAGCGAATTGTTCAATAGAGAAAGTTGTTCTTCGGAACTCTCTCATAAAAATCCTCAATAACAATAAAATAATATATTCATGTCATATGTTGAGGTGCCGCCCAACTTGTCTTGTGGTCAGTGTGTCTGACTGCGGATAAGGAGGTCCTGTGTTCGAATCCCGGTTCGGGCATGGATGTACTTTCTCTATCTATCTATCCTGTCTTTGTCCTTATCCTGTATGAATGAAGTGTGAATGGTTGCCTACCCTATAAACGGGTCCCTATGGCATGTGTGTACTGAGGAAGTCGGACTCCACACCAAAAAATATGGTTCAGTTGGAAAAGTGGAGCAGCGCACCCCATGTTGCCAGCCTAGCTGACGCACGACAACAACAACAACAACATATGTTGAGGTTACTCTGGTATCATGATTTCTGTTCAGGTTTAAAAACTGCCCATGCATTTGAATGATTCACAAGCACTTTAATGTGTGACTTGAATGAATCACATTAGAAAACGGCCCGTTGTAGCCTAGTGGTTAGAGCATCGGCCTTCTGTTCGGAAAAGCAGAGTTCGATTCCCAATGTGATATACATGCTCGTTAAATCTGTGGAATCGAATGTCTTATCGTCAGGGGTTGAGCAGTTACCACGGGGGCAATGGTGTGGAGAAAATTTCTTACCCCTTCAGATCAATGTCAAAATGGATGGAGTGGGTCATCTGGTGGTGTCATCTATCGGAGGAATTCAAGAGCAAGGTCGTACTTTCTTCTTCGTGGTGCTCTGATTAAACGAAAGACGATCCCTACTGACTTCAATTCGCATAGCCAAGGCATAGCGAGCTTGTCTTGTTCAAGTGTCATTAGTAACAACATTAGAAAACAAAGAGTTTGTTTTACTCCTAACTGATTACGAGTCTGTTATGTTGCTCACTGGTTACTAGAAGAGGAATTTCTTCCAGAGAATGTCAGAGTCAGCATTGTAGACAGTGGCGTAGTGAACGGGGGAGAGCAAGGGAGTCCATCATGCCCCTGGTACTGCTTGGAGAGGGGGGGGGGCTAAATAGTAGCTGAGACAAAAAACTTGCCAGAAAATTTTAATTTTATTTTGATGGAAATTTTATTCGGAAAAATTTATTTTTAATTTATTAATTGTTGTGTCACGTGTAGAACTAAACTGCTTAACTTAGAGAGATTCAAACATGGTTTGCCGCTCAACGGTCATTGTTTGCACACGAGGTCTAAATAAACCGGGACCTACGGTTCAAAGTGGATCCCAAACCACTACAAACATTCATGCTCAAGGTGGGTTTCGAACCCACGAACTGTTGAACCGAAGGCAAGAAGTTTAATCATTCGGTTGCCAGGTCAGCATTTAAACATAGAGGAGGGAAATAATTACTGGTGAAGAACGAAATTCGAGAAGGGCGAAGAAACAGCTGGAGTAGCTTCCCATAAACGAAAATCTTACTTTTTAAAAAGTTTACATAATTTAGGTCTTTTAAAAAATTCTGTCCTTTTAATAGTTTTCAATTACCGTGAACTTTGTTATAAGATGTATACTTTGCTCAAAATTTGTAGTTATATCAATATTTTTTACGAAAAATCTCGTGTAAATGACGAAAATAAGAAATTTTTTTTCTGTGATAAAATTATTCAAATATTATACTGGTCTTTTCTATTTTGATGTATTTGAGATGGTTTTCATATTAGTTTAAAAGTTATTCACCAAATAGATGTTTTTGTTTCTTGATTTATGGATCAATAAATTTATGGAAGATTCCAAAAAAAGTAAATTAATGAGATATAAATTTAAATTAGTGAGTGCAGCAATATTAATAATTATCCTTATGAATTCTAATTTTTTTACAGAATGTCCAGTCAAATCATATGTCTAGAAAAAATTATAATTTTGATTAAGCAATAAACCTAATCTATCCAAAATATATTACATGCTGGGTTTCGGCTGATAAATTCATCAACAGGATCTCTTTCTCTCTGGATGTGATTATTTATTAATTAGAAATTCAAAGTAGAAAAAAAATATAGAAGTTTTTTCATGTACTGAAATATTATTTGACATATTTATTTTCTTATAAACAATGTATTGTTAAACTTTTACATTTTCTTTTATAAATAAAAAATGAAATTTTAATCTTAATTTAGTTAATGTAATATAAAAAATATCGTTACCAAAAAAGGAAATTTCATAAAACTGAATGAAAACTTGTTAGAATATAATTAAAACGCAAATAAATTTTTTTTAAAAGTTTATATATATATATATATATATATATATATATATATATATATATATATATATATATATATATATATATATATATATATATATATATATATATATATATATATATATTATATATATTCTTTCAATATTATGTAAATCTTCTTTAATTATCAATAGAAAATACCTATAGCCTACCAAAATTTCATTTCGATTAAAATGAATGAATGCGTATAAAGTATTTCATATTACCCATACCTTAATAAATTACATTTATAATTATTTTTACTATAAATGAATAAATTATGACATATTTTATTCACAGCTGTTCCTATCAGACAACATAAAAATAGTATAGACTGGAAATTTAGTATCGTGGTTTTGTCCGACTAAATAAGGGTGCATCATGGAATTTGACTTCTCTAGATAAACATCTAAATTATTTGCATCTTAACAACCATACAGTACATATTCTATACCCTCATAAGAAATATTAATATATAAGGGTACAAGTAGTTATTTAAGTACATAATTACATTCGATTGGCAAGGCTTCAAGAATCTGGATTGTCACGAGTCAAAACTTTGGAAACCTACATTTTAAAGAAAAAAATAATTAACGTTGCGAAAAAGTTGAGTCTTTTAAGCCGAAAAAGAAAAACACCAAAATCAATCAAATAACTTAAAAATACCCCAATCTTCATGTCAATTTTATTTCCTGAAATTCATTTAAATGTGTTGATTTCATGAGAAAAATCATAAATTCCTTTTTAATACCAGCAACGCAATAGAAACATTGGTTGTTGTTTAATTAAGCAGACTTCTCTGGGAAATTATTGTGCATCTATCATCAGAATAAAGAACGGGTCTGCGTTTTTATCTAAAGCAGTGTTTTAGCTCCGTAATTTAAAGTCGCGTTATTCTCGTGAGATAACTCCCGCTCAAATGTTCCTCATCATCAGCGCATTTTGTTGGCAGACCGCCAAGGGAAAAAAGGAGTTATTATTCCCAGGGAAGAAAGAGAGCTGTCTTTTTGGAATCGAAATGGGATACAAAAGTAATTATGTCCCAATGCTAGGAAATTACTTGAATTCAGTTACTTTTTTTCTTATTAAATTTTACGTGGTTAGTACACCAATGCTTCCCAAATACCGCGAATTTAACCCTCGCAAATTTTTGTTATTAATAGAATGGCATTGCTTTGTTAATAAATATTGGACTTCATTGGAAAATTCAATAACTTTTCAAAAAAATTCAATTTTGACGGTAAAAAAAAATTATCGATTTTTTATAGACGAAATTTAATGTTTATTTTCTTTTGCCATGAAATAAAATTTTTTTTTCTCTCTACCACACATTCTTTACATTTACTTATTTTTTTAGACAGTGTAAATATTTACTAACAAAGCTTTCAATTGGAAATTTAAATCAAATTGCTTGTACTTAAAATTATTTAAAATCAAATTTAAACGCTTTCGAAAATAATTTTTTATTTATTTTGTAATTTTGTTAAAAAAAATCTTTTTTCCAACATTGAAAGATTAATGTATTAAATGATAATTTTTTATTGTTTAAGTATTCATTAAATGTTTCTTGATAATTATTTTTTGACTAGATATTTCATTTTTTGTGTAAAACATATTTTAGTTTGAAAGAAGTAGCTCTACAGAAATGTAATGAAATAATAGAATCAGACATAATCATTATTCTGCATTGTAAAACATTAAAAATTATAGATCTCTTTGAATGTCATAAAATTATTAACTGAAAAAGTGAACTATTCTGTAGACATTTGTCGCGAGACAGTCGTTTCACGAGGGCTATTAGACTAGGATCTACAGTTTAAAGTAGTATTAGCTTAGCTGATTTGCCATTAGAATTACTTTTACACATAGCCAAGTCTCAGGACATTTTAATAAAAGACTCTGCAGTTCAGTAACAGATAACAAATTTATTGAAAATCGTGCTTAACCATTCTATATCAACTGATCTATTTATTGTTCGCCCTCTTTTGACAATTTTACATTTCTCATATTCAGCCAAGTTGACCTTACAATTGGTCTTAAATGTTTATTTAAAATTTACATTTAGTTACTAATTAATACAAATTTCCTTAATATTAGCATTGAAATATAGCTAAGCATCACGCAATAGCCATCAATTCGGGCTTGCTTTAATGATACTTCGTTTCAATTTTAGTTGTCATTTCGTTAACACAATAAACCATCCGCCATTTATTGTCCGATCTTTGTTGAAAAAACATGCCACTCTAGAACTTGCACCGTAATGCACTTCCGTTTTTGCTCGTTAGTTATAATGAACTATAACACGGATTGCCCTGTAAGGCTGTTTTTCAGTAATCGAAATGACTGTTCTTGCTCTCTCCCACTCATATTTTCCCACAAATCTCCGAAAATAACCAATCAAACCTAAAAATCTTTTATTGATCTGATTTTTCCCATCACTAGTTTTATTCCTTCTCCATTAACAATAAATCACAAAATGTATACTTTTTACCAAATTCACTTTTTTACAATTTTAAATTCAAATTAGCAGATATAAGTTTCTCATAAACTCTTATTTTATTCGTTCAATCATATCAGTCCAATTCTTAGCTGGTATCAAAATATCATATAAAAATAACACAAAACTTTCTTATTTAACAAGGGTCCCAACACTTCATACATTAATCTCCGAAATTCTGATGGTGCATTTGCCAAACCAAAAATCACACGTTCAAACTAACCTGTTTCATCTGGGGTGATAAAAGCAGTTTTTAATTTAGCTTCCTCTGATAATGATATTTGGAAATAACCATGAGCTAAACCTAATGTCATAAAAATATTACATTCAAGATATTCTAATAAATCCTCAATTCTGGGCAAAGGAAATTTAACTTTAATTGTCTGATTACTTAATTTTTTGTTATCTACAAGTCTATCCTTGTCAGTTTTTTTTTTTTGAACAAACAATACTGGACTGGAATAAGGTAATCTTATTTTGAGAACTACATTGTTTTCTTTCCACTCAATAAGAGCATATTTAATAGAATTCTACTCAGCTACATTTGTTTTACAGAGACGTACACAAACTGGTTTACTTCCTGGAACTTCATTCATTTATATCTTAACTTACATATATTCATGGCAAAACAATCCCTATAATCATTTATTAATTTCACAATTTCTAACTTTTCATCATAATAAATAGTTTTATCAAATTTTATATCGTCTATTTGAATTCCACATTTATCCTTATTTACAGTGTTTACTGTATTTTCAGTTGCATTGCAAAAATATCAAATGGAAGATTATATTCAAAATTTAAAATTCCATTCTTGCGATAGATCAGTTACCCTACAAAGACATTGATTTTTCTTTTAATTTGATGTCAAAAGAGACATTATTCATAAAAGGAATTTTATAATTTTTTATTTTAAAAACAGAATTGAATTTCTTTTTCCTTCTAATAATACAAGACCGTTTCTCATATATTCCGTTTTCGACTGAATAAAATTTATGGTATTTTTTTTTATTAAAATAGGTTCTTCTGTTTTTAGCTTTATTTGTTGATGATTTCAATTCGACTTCCAATTTAAAAATGGAAATATTATTCGAATACCAGCTGTCCAATTTGGAGCCAATTCGGGCGAACGGGGTATCTGTTTTGTCTAGTCTCTTCCTACAATCAGGTCAAAAGTCATGTCATTATATACTACGAATAATTCAAGTGTTTCTGTGACGTCATCGATTTTTATGCAACCGATTTTTTAATTAAAGAAATGCTCCATCCCGTATCTATTAAGCAATTTATCGAATTATCAGAATTATTTATTTTTGCTTCTTTCATATTAGCATTTAAAGGGGAAAGATTTTCAACGTCTGCCGTCAAACTATTTATATCTTTGTTTTTTCGAATTATGCCATCGGGTATGTCCAATCCCTCACCACATTCTCTTCAAATTTAACTTTTTCTTTGTTTTGGACAAGCTTTAGAAATATGCCCATAATCCTTTCATTTAATGCTCTTTTTATCACTAGTAGAGTAAAAATTCGTGTTTCATTTTTCTTTCGAATAAAAACCCTCATTTTTAGGAAACTTTTTAAATTCGCGGTTTTCTCTTATTTCTTTTTCGAAATTTTCATTTTTAGACCATCATTAAATTTGTTTACATTGTCATCAAATAAGTTCGTTTCTCAATTAACTTCGTGTTTTTGTTTTCAGCACAAGATTTCATACCGATTAACATTCTCATATGAATCTTATTTTTCCGGATTAGTGAAGTTTGTCCACATTCATCTATGAAGTGATTACGAGTGGTGGGAGAAACACTTTTCTTCAATTGTTCCGTAACAACGAAGTCCTTAAGTTCTTCTAAATTTGTAATTTTAAGACCATCTAACCATTGATTTAAATAATTTCCTAACTCATTAGTAAAATCTTTCCATGCATTTTTAGTTGTGCGAGAAAGTTCATAAAATTTTTGGCGAAATTGTTCTGGACTTAGTTTAAATCTTTTTAATAAAACTTCGTTCGCGTGGTTGTAATTATTTGCTTTATCGTCCGGTTTGAGGGCAATATACTGAGCTACTGCGTATGCTGAAAGTTCTCAGAAGATGGTAAACCCAATGAGCTTCGTCTAAATTTATTTGCCGCCATTGTCTTTCACATAATATAAGGTAAAAACTTATATGGTCTTCATTCACATCATATTTTTGCAGAAATCGCGCATTTCTGAATTAGAATTGTTCGCATCACCAGCTAATTCATTTTGCAAACGTCTAGCTCAATCATGGGAGCTGCTTTTTCGTCTTGTTTTTGGGTTAAGGGATCTTCAGAAATATTTTCAAATAAAACCTTAACAAAATCTTTATCATAATTTTTTTAGAATTAATAATTATGTTCTTTAGTTGTATTACTTAACAATCTTGGGTTAATTCAGTTGCTAAAGTAATTAAATCTTTTTGCCCTTCGCCAGAAACGAAGACATTCTAAAGATTACCGAAATAAAAATTTTTAGGAAAAGGCCACTCACTTGAGCACTTTCGTTTTTGTCCAAAGTTGATGTATATCTTTATAATTTCAAAAACCTTTCATCATAAATCCATGATTTATTCACACAGTAATCTTTAATTATCGCTGAGGAGCGTATTCCTATTTTTATATATAATTCACAATCACACGAATTTCCATAACCAAATTAAAACAAAAGGAATATCAAAGGGTGATAAATACCAGTTCATTGTAAGCTACGAGTATTAACTTTAAGTTATACTCGATTTGTCATTAGAATTACTTTTACACATAGTCATGTCAGGAAATCGCGATAAAAGACTATAGTTCAGTGACAAAAAGCAAATTTATTGTTTCGCACAATAGATTCCCAATCATTACACACAAACAAACGCGAGGAGGGGTTCGAACCCATGAACAGCTGAACCGCAGACAAAAGCGCAAACCATTCAGTTGCCATTGTGTAAAACATATTAAACTATTCAGAATAAAAATAAGCTCTAAGTTTATTAAGGAAATATTCGAAGATCTTAAGAAATAGACTTATTAAACATAACTTGAAATTTTACATCGGTAAAACAACCGACTGCGAAAATTTCGCAAATTAATCATGAGATATGAATCTCAAAAGGTTTTATCTTAACACCTGTAATTTTTGATTTGTTTGCTTCTTACTCAATGCTCATTTCATGCAGATGGTGCGCTGTTCGGATTTTAAATGCAGTTCTCACCCCCTTTTTCGTCTTCGAGGGAAGAAAGGACAAGATTGATAAGTAAGATACCAGTTGACCAGAGTAGTTCGAATGACCCCAGCCACTTTGTGTGCTATTGGTTCTGTGATGTAGGTATGATAAATATATATTCCTTCTAAAAATGAAGTCTTGATTTTCTACATCCTATATATATATATATATATATATATATATATATATATATATATATATATATATATATATATATATATATATATACGAGGGTTGCTCTGAAATTTTTGAGATACGCGCAGACGAGAATTTACAAAATAAAAATAACGGTTTAATTTTAAAGTACAAAGTATTTTAACACAGAAGACGATTTTTTACTGACTTACTTCAACTTGTTTGGCGTGGAATAAATTTTAAACAGAAGAGAAAATGGAGTGGACGCGTGAACATTTTCGCGCTATGATTTTCTACGATTTCAAGGATTAAATCAAGAAGAATGAGTTCTACGGTTGCAATTAGCATTTGGTGATGAATCTCCAGCTCGTGCCACTGTATTCAGATGGTTTAGAGAATTTAGAAGAGGTCGCAGTTTTCTTCAGGATGAAGAACACACAGGAAGGCCGCCGTCGGCAGTCATCCCGGATAATGTGTCTGCCATACGAAAAATGTTAATGGATGATAATCGCTGTACCTATCAAATGATGCAGAAGGAACTTAACATTGCATCCACAGCCATACACAAAATCATTCACGAAGAATTACATATGAAAAAAGTAGTTTACCGTTGGGTTCCCCATAATCTAACTGAGCATCAAAAAGAGGAGCGTGTCAGATTTAGTAAAGAAACTCTTAATATGCTGAATGATGGTGGCCACCGCATCATTTCTAAAATTGTAACAGGTGATGAAACGTACATACCGTTTTTTGACGTTCCAACACGTCAAGAAAGCAAAGTATGGGTCTTTGAAGATGATCCCACGCCGACAATGGTGAAAAAACAACACGCACTGAAAAAGTGATGTATGCCGCTTTCTTCAGAAGTACGGGATTGGTGGAAGTCGTTTTCATTCAGAAGAAGAGATTGGTCTGGCTATAAATGCATTTTTTTCATCTATTCGAAGAAATGAATGGCTTGAGTCATTTAATCTGTAGAAAATTCGTCTACCAAAATGCATTGATGCTGAAGGAGACTACTTTGAACACACCTAAAATTTTGTAAGTATAATTTTAAAAACCTAGTTGTATCTCAAAAATTTCAGAGTGACCCTCGTATATATATATATATATATATATATATATATATATATATATATATATATACCAGTGTGATGTGCGGTAGGTTTTCATGCAGGGTGTGCTGAGAACAACAATAATCATAAAACCGCCGACTGATGGCTGAGTGGTTAGCGCTCCTGACTCCTGAGCTGTGGGTCTTGGGTTCGAATCCCGGTTCGGACATGGGGATGTTACTTTTTTCTCTGTTCTCTATCATTTCTTCCATGATGATGTATGAATGTGGCCCGCCCTATAAACGGGTTTGTGGTGGTATGATGCGGGTAACGCTACTCGCGTCCGTGACTTGGTTCACAGGTGCCCGCCGGGTAACGAGAAATGAGTAGCAGTTTCTGGCCTTGTTGTGGCATAGGGTTCAACCCTCATGTGCCCGTCCCGTTGGAAAAAAAATAATAATCATAAAACCATAAAAATGTTTATTAAACACTTCTTTAACTTTTTATTATTCATTGGTACCCAAAATTCATACATTTATCCGTATTTCTTACAAAATCATCAAATACATGATCAAGAAAACTCTATTTTTGACTGTAATAATTGTAACATTTCTTTTTCTATAGTTATTAGAGATAAATTACTTAATCTATCCTTGCTCCTGAAATTGCGTTCATAGTTTTTTACTCTTTTCAATGCTGAAAATGATCTCTCCACGAAAGGAGTTGAAAATGAACAAATTAAATGGGCCAATTTATTTACTTCGCTTAGGTCATCCGTAAAATTATTCAGCATTATATGTTGAATGAGTTTCGATAAACTCATTTCGTGGTATGACTCACTACGATAAAGAACGCATAAATCATTGGTTAGCTTTACAAAGTTGAAATGTTTTGTATAAGCGTTCTTTAACGAATTAAGGCATTCACCCGGAGAAATTTACTTTGATATTTCTTAAAAAACTAAAATTCAATAGTTTAAAAAACTTGAGCGAATTAAATTTTTTAAAACGGACATCAACTGACAATAAATAGTGTCCATCATTTCATAATATAAATGTTTGAAATGTTGGTCTACACTTGAGTATCGTAATTTTACACGACGTTTTTTAAATGTGGTGTGTGTAGTGAACTTTTTTATTTTTTATTTATATTTTTTATATTTTTCTATAAGTATAGCTATATGATATAATTATGTATATATTTATAGATATTTCATAGTTGACGAATTCTATAATTTTAAATCTTTGTTTTATAAAAATATTCTTGAAATTTATTGAATTTCTTATAAGCTTTTGTATGTTGAGTTTGGATGCAGAATAAATTTGAAGATTTCAACAAAATCTAGTAAATTCCGTATTCATAATCTATAATTATATATATATATATATATATATATATATATATATATATATATATATATATATATATATATAATTGCTTAATTGTTTTCAAAATAAATCTATAAGGTGCCATCTAGAGCAGATGTTTCAGGGCCAGCCACACCAAAAATAAATAATTCCTAACTCAGTAGAGGTGAATTTAAAACCCTTAACCTGCTATCCCGATTTAATTCGGGCAAAAAATTCAGTGCGTTTACCAGCTATTCTGAGCCTCTTGATAGGGACAACTGGCTTCACTGTAAGTTCAAACCCCCAGAATTGACGGATTGCCGTGAAATCGTGGCTTGGGAGCTCATTTACTGATCGGTTACAGTTGATTTAATTAATTCAAGTATAAAAAAATCGAAAGTATTGCGAAATGTTTTCATGCAATTTTCAGAATCCTATGTTTAAAGGATGCAACAGATTTATAATTACGTTTTACTTTTCTATATTTATTCGCATTTAGATTTTCACAATTAAACACCATCTAGTTATTGCAATTAGTTAGCAACCAGAAATCACTGAATACCAATAGGGATTATTCCCTAATTTCTTCCTAATTAACGCTTCCTAATTTCTGAAAGCATGTTTCGACGCAGTTTTTTCCCACATATGTGGTAGATTTACCTTTCTGAAACGTATATCTGTAAAATCCCAGGGCTAGGGATAAAGAATGTCTAGCTCAAATGCTTCTGCAATCTAACGCCGGAAATGCGTGTTGGTGACGTCATCCAGCATTGAGGGAAAATTATCCCGCAATGCTTCCTAATCAATCGAGCATTGATGCTCCGAGATTCTGTGAAGAAATAATTATTTAATTTACTTTCAACAGTTTGGCTTTCTTTTTTAATCACAGTAAAAAGAAAATATGCAGATGCATAAAAAATTAACCAATTTTGATATTATTAGGTCTACCGGAAAGTTCTGTCCATTTTTGGAAGTAAAACATAATAAAAAATTTTCGTCAATAAACTTTAATAAATAATATGATTGCCATTACTATTAAAAACTTCTTGCCAGCAAAAAAGGCATTTTGTATAGCTAAGTTTTGAAAAATGTTTCATCATTTCATGCGAAATTTTGAAACAATGCTGGATTGATATTTTCTTCGTTTTGGAATTTTTTGCCCTTCAACAAATTCTGCAAGGATAAAAACAAATGATAGTTGGAGGGTAATAAGCAAAAAAATGTGATGTATGTGATAGAATTTCCCAGCCTAGTTCAGCAATTTTTTGACGAACTCTTTTCTTGGTCTATTTCTTGAACTGCTCTTTCTTAGGACATTGTCGTTCTATTTTCTTGAACTGCCCTTTTTAAATTATCAGTTGTTAACAACACTTTAACGAACTGAGCTTCACTTTCAATTTTTGATTCTCATAATATGTATTTCAAATGTCCCACCATATACACAACTTCAGAATATTCTTATTCAGAATCAAATTTGTTCTGAATAAGAGTTGGAAGGGATATGTTTTCCGCACAGCATACCCTTTTCCTTACAATGTTTTTGCAGGTAATCAATCCACTTTTCATTCCCGATTATCATCCGGTTCAAGAAGAACTATTTTTTGTTCCGAACAAGCAGACACAAATATATAATGACTTGATCATCAAAACTCATCTGACTTAATTCATGTGTTTTGAATATTTCCACACCAATCCTATCTTCCAAATAAGGTACCAAATAGTTTGGTGAGCTGAATTAAGCTTTCTGTGATATCGGATGTTGTCAAAACAGGATCTTTCTCTCTACGATTTTAACATCATCATCATCGATCAATGGATATATATATAACTTTCTGGTATAAACCTAATAATATCTATTAAATGTTATATAAAAAATTATTAACCAATAAAGCCATCTTCACAAGTTTTCCTATAATTATCTTACTTACATACATTTATTTACATTAATCTGAATTCAGAGAAAAAATTTTAACAGCAAAATTTGTACGTGTAAATTATTTAATTTTGTTTTAGAAAACAAAACTGTACAATATATTAAGTAATATTGAAGAAAAATTGAATAAGATAGAAATCCAAATTGTTATAATTATATACATTAATTTTTTAATTATTCAAAGTATCGAGAAAACTTACATTTTCGGAAAAGTATTTTTTGAATAAAAACTTAATTATGAATAATCTTCAGCATTTTAAAACATAAATTAATGAATATTCTGATGCATGATGTGCATATTGTGCTTTAACAAATTAAAAAAAATATTTTTAATGACAAATTCATTTTTAAGTAATTTTCTGTATCCTTTAGAACCGAAAGTAATACATACATTTGCTAAGTATAAATACAATAAAATTTTAAGCATTACTTGATTTCAAAGCATAAAAAAATAATTTTGAAGTAGAAATTAATGTTCCTCAACCACACCATAAAATTCTCACAACAGTTTGAAATCAAGAGAATCAGAGAATCTGTGATTTTATTGCTGAATTCAGCTAGTTCAGTGGAAAAGTTTATGATTTCCAGAGTTATTTTAAAACGGTACTGAAACAGAGATTAGTGGGGTTTCATCCTATTTAATCAATAATCTGAGTTTACACAAATTTCACGAAGATGTAGTTTAATTATAATTAATTCTTAATATATACATAAATTCAACCTTCAGAAAATTAACACTTTAGAATTTTAATTAATTTTATCTAATTCTTAAACCAAAAATTTAAACAGATACTTAAAGATTATTAAGTAAAATTGATTTATATTTAAGAATTACAAATGTTAAAAAATGCATCAGAAAACAGCTAACTACCAAATGCACAAATACAAATCAAAATGAAAATAAAAATTTATAGGGATAACAGCTTTTCTTAAGTAAAGGTCTGAACTACTCAGGAACTTTATTCAGTGTAGTTCAGCTATATTGTTCCATAAGCTCACGGGATTGATTTCACATCAGGGACCCCGTGGAGTGGAGCTCAAATGTCATTGCAAGAGCTCACGGGTCTGATTCAACATCAGGGACCACGTGGAATGAAGCTCAAGGGTCGTTGCATGAGCTCACGGGTCTGATTCAACATCAGGGATCACGTGAAGTGTCGTTGCATGAGGTCACGGGTTTGATTCCAGATCAGGGACCCCGTGGAGTGAAGCTCAAGTGTCGTTGCATGAGCTCACGGGTTTGATTTCACATCAGGGACCTCGTGGAGTGAAGCTCAAGTGTCGTTGCATGAGCTCACGGGTTTGATTTCACATCAGGGACCCCATGGAGTGTAGCTCAAGTGTCGTTGCATGAGCTCACGGGTTTGATTCCACATCAGGGACCCCGTGGAGTGAAGCTCAAGTGTCGTTGCATGAGCTCACGGGTTTGATTCCAGATCAGGGACCCCGTGGAGTGAAGCTCAAGTGTCGTTGCATTAGCTCACGGGTATGATTGCACATCAGTGACCCCGTGGAGTAAAGCTCAAGTGACGTTGCATGAGCACACGGGTTTGATTTCACATCAGGGACCCCGTGGAGTGAAGCTCAAGTGTCGTTGCATGAGCTCACGGGTTTGATTCCACATCAGTGACCCCGTGGAGTGAAGCTCAAGTGTCGTTGCATGAGCTCACGGGTTTGATTCCAGATCGGAGACCCCGTGGAGTGAAGCTCAAGTGTTGTTGCATGAGCTCACGGGTTTGATTCCACATCAGGGACCCCGTGGAGTGAAGCTCAAGTGTCGTTGCATGAGCTCACGGGTTTGATTTCACATCAGGGACCCCGTGGAGTGAAGCTCAAGTGTCGTTGGCTGCGCTCACTAATTTGATAACACATCAGGGACATATAAAATATAGATAATATAAATGATAAAATTATTAGTTTAAATTTTATTAATTTAGAGTTTTTGAAACGTTTAAAGTTATTGAATTATAGTAAATATACTTAAATTGTTGTTTACATGCTCTAGATATGTAAATATAATAACTTTTTTATTTTAAATTCAGTTAATTCTAATTTCCGTAAAACATATTGAAATTACAAATTAAAGTTTAAAAAGTTAAAAAATTATATTATTAATAAAACGATCTCTCGAGAAAAAACCTTGCTTATAAGCAATAAAATAGAATAGTTACACCGTTTTCAATTTAATAAATTGATCAATTATATTTTCACAGATACTAAGTAAGAGAAAAATATCTGCAAGAATGATAAAATAATTTAGAATAATATGCAAAAATAATTTATCTTTGAATAAATTACCAACCATTTATAACAGCTGAAGTTCATTAAAATATGTAATTAATAAATTATCTTTGATTAGTTTAAAGTTTCTATTTATTATTATTAAATTCCTTTATGTTTCAATAATATATACCCTTATAAATAATTAAAACTATTATTAAATAGTTATAAAAATTTGTATTCCCATTATTGATAATCAAAACACATCTCTAAAATAAAAATTCAGTTTTAAAAGAAATTTTATCTGTCAATTAGTAATCTTGCCTTTATCTCTCGCTCTCTCGAAAAGTGTTACACCCATTACATTATTTTCCGAAGATGAAAAGAAACATTTTTTGTAAGCGAGTTGGAAAAGTCAACATATTTAACTTGGGAACATTTACTTTAGATTAATATTCGTATAATTAAATATTAATTTCGAATCAAAATTAAACACGTGTAGATTTTTCTCCCAATAAATTCATCGTATGTTTTATTTAATAATTACCAAGAAAAGTGATTATTTAATATATATGAACAATTATACAGAATAAAGAACACGCACATCTCCAAATATGATTGAAACACATTCTTAAGTTTCTAAATTTAAGGTAAATTAAATAAGTTAAAAATTGAAAATATATATTAGATTGTAAATCTATAAATGGTAATTCAAATCTGAATATTAAAGGTAGTAGTTTTTAGACCGGTAAAAATTTGTGAAATAGGCAAAACTCATTTTTAGTACAAATAGAGAAGTGCAGATACATAAAACGATCTGAATATTTACTCCATCAGCTACTATCAATAAATGACAACAAATAGTTTTGTTGCTAATCCCAGGTGATCTATTTCCAATACTAGACCAACTCCAAAAGTCAGGAAATCGGCTTTGAGAAAAACTCTTCCAAGTCAAAATTCAAGACCTCAAGATATGCTCAGGCGATGCCTATTCAGCTTTACATATTGTGCACAGATTAAAAGTCTTTTGACCCTGCACACATTTGAGGCCCCCTAGGTGACCGCTGGCGTAGCGTGAAATACAAGCTTGAACTGAATTCATGGTACTGGGAAAGAGTTACAGCTTCTGCAGTCCGTAGAGACTTGGAGCAACATAGACATAAGCTAACGGTAGAAATTATTTCTATTTTACCTAGATACTAAGTATGAGAAAAATTTCTGCAAAAGTCATGACAAAACCATTTAGAAAAAAATTTGCCAAAATAGTTGATTGGTGAATAAATTATTAACCACTTATTACAACAAAAGTTAATAAAAACATATAATTAAAAAATTCTCTTTGAATGAAATCAGGCGAAATTCCCATTTAAGCAAATGAATTGGTTTATTAGAGATCAAAACACGTCTTCAAAAAAATTCATTTATAAAAGAAATTTTAATTGCAAATTGAAAATACTGTTTTCCTCAAAGTTTTATACCAAATACATAATTTTTCTAAGCTGAAATTAACACAGTTTGTAAGCGAGTACAAAAACTCAACATAAATAACTTAGGAAAATATTTATTTTTAATTTCGCATCAAAACTAAAAATGAGAAGATTTTTCATTCAATAAATTCCTCTAATATTTGATTTAATAATCACTCAGAAATGCTTATTTAATATATTTGAATAATTATATAAAATAAAGCACATCACACACAAATCATTTCCAAACATGTTTGAAATACATTCTTAAATTTCTAAATTTAAGGTAAGTTAAATAAGCTAAGATTTGAAAATATTAGATTTTGAATCTATAAATAATAATGTAAATCTGAATATTAAATATATCAGTTTTGAGTGCGGTAAAAATTTGTGATAAATGCAAAACTTATTTTAAAGATTACTTACTTAAAAGATTTGGATATTTACTATATCAGCAATTATCAATAAAAAACTGCAATGCCAATTATTTCTGAGTGAATTTCGTCAGAAAAAAATCTAAAATACGACAAATTTTTAATATCAGCCTAGAGATAATAAGAAAGTTACAATTTTTAAATAAAAATCTTTATTCAGTAAGTACTTTAAAAAAATTTCATTATTAACTCATGTATGGGAATATTTCACCAATAATGCAAAGAATGACAATTACACTATTTAGTTTAACTTAAATAGTTAGGAGATAAAATTTAAAATTATAAATTGCAATTGTTTAATAGCTATTTTAACAAATTATAACAAAATTTATTAACAAATTATTTTTCACTAACTAATATTGAAACATCTAAAAATTTAAATCTTAAAAAAAACTACAAATTACCTGAAGAATGTTGTAACCATAAAAGAATCATTATTTCACTAAAACTATTATCATTTCCATATTAATCATTTATATCATGATCAGAAATTTCCAATTTCAAACTTTCTAGATTAAGCATTTAATTCACTTTTTCATTAATGGCTATTTTTATTAAAGTTTGGATTTCAATTTTAAATAAATGAGTTTCTCTAAGACAAAAAAAATTCAGTGTAACTTTTTACAGCAAGAATTTGTTTATCGCTTCATGGCCATTTTATGCATACAATGATTAATTAATCTGTGTCAATTTAAAGTGTATTCTGTGAAGCATTACAAATATCTAAGCCCAGGTGGGATTCGAAATCACGAACAGTTGAACCGAAGGCAAGACCGCTAACCTTTCGATCACCATCTCTGTCTCTGGTTGTGTATGTACGCAGCAATTTTTTTTTACAATATTAGAACAAGCGGAAATAATTAGTGATTGAAATTGTATTGGAGAACACTAAATAAACTGTTCATAGATTATGTTCATCACATTTGTAATTGTCACTAAATTTGTAAATTTCCAATACATTTCAATGAAACAGTTTAAAGAAAAAAAATAGTCATTTGGTAAACTAATCCTTAAAAAATAATTAAAAATGCATCGTTTTTCTATGAAATGGAATTTGGATTTAAAGTAATTTTCTTAAATTCTCTCTCAGTGTCCTATCATTATAAATCTTTAGTTTTTCCAATCATGGTAAATTAGTGTTGCTCAGTAAAATGCTTAAGACGATATAACAGTCAGTAGTTATGCATCCAGAAGCAATCAATAGCTGAATGCTGATTTTCCAACACAACAAAAGCTGATCATGAAAGTTTATATGAACAGTGATGACACTGATGTGTAACTAATAGTAGCTTAAAAATGATGTGTAACGTAATTTTTTCAATTTAACAATATATTTATTTAGAGCAGAAATTATGGAAACAAAAAAAAATGATTTAAACAATCTTTCGACAAAAAACATATTTTTTAATTATATGATCTAATAGGTTATAAATTGCTTATAACTTTCCAAGATATTTGTAGAAAAATAATTTTCTTTGCTAAGTGTTAGTTGGCAAAGAAGGAGATCACCTAAGCACTTGGCAAAGTTGAATCCAAAGCTAAGGATAAATTGTTCTCAAATAGAGACATAATAAAGAACACTGATACACAAAAAACAACAAAGAATACTTTATCGCAATCTGACTACAATTTAGTTGCAAAAATTTCGTTATTCCCATTATTTTGTTTCCAAATTTTAATGCCATGTTATAACCCCGAAAGAAATTAGCAATAAAGTAATTTTGAGTTATTAAAAATGAAACAAATAGATAAATATAAATGCATACATTCATTAGAGTATCTACAGTGCGAAATCATAAATTTAATCCTTTTTGCGCCACCCAACTTGTCTTGTGGTCAGCGTGTCTGACTGCCGATAGGGAGGTCCTGGGTTCGAATCCCGGTTCGGGCATGGATGTAATTTCTCTCTCTATCTAACCTGTCTTTGTCCTTTCATTGTATGAATGTGTTGTGAATGGTTGCATACCCTATAAACGGGTCCCTACGGCATGAGTGTACTGAGGAAGTCAGACTCCACACCAAAATAGGATTCAGTCTGAAAAGTGGACCAGCTTACCCTATATTGCCAGCCTGGCTGGCACACGACAACAACAATCCTTTTTGCGCACTTATAAAGTTCTATATTTATAAATTGAAGACATGATAAGCCATCTGAACCTACAGGTAAAAGTGTGTCCGAACCACTGAAAATATCCACTTCAAATTTAAACGCATGCTCAATAATCCTTGAGTAAAATAATGCCAATCTTTTAACTAACGTTCATCATTGCAATCATCTGGAGTACGGTATAAGTGTGTATATATATATATATATATATATATATATATATATATATATATATATATATACACACATATATATATATATATATATATAATGCATACAATTATCCATTTTCTCTCTTAAAATTATAACCATTTAATAATTGCTGGCTACTTTTGTTCTAAGTTTAAATTTATAAATATATTTAAAACAGAAGAAAATAAATATCAATTGTTGTTGTTGTCGTGTGCCAGCTAGGCTGGCAATATGGGGTGCGCTGCTCCACTTTTTCAACTGAACCCTATTTTGGTGTGGAGTCCGACTTCTTCAGTACACACATGCCATAGGGACCCGTTTATAGGGTAGACAACCATTTACAACACATTCATACACAGAAAGGACAAAGACAGGATAGATACAGAGAGATAGTACATCCATGCCCGAACTGGGATTCGAACCCAGGACCTCCCTATCCGTAGTCAGGGTCTCTGACCACTAGACAGGGCTGGTGGCTATAAATATCAATTAACATTTTTCAAAATAGTTCTTCCCTTAAAGTATGAAATTATTACTCAAAAAGGGATGCTATTACTATATATTATTATAATGCCATTATTATCAAAGAAGTAATATTTTCACCTAACATAAAATTAGAGAGTGTTAGTTTCGCACTAAACAAAGGGAAAAAACACACAAGAAATTAGTTAAATTGCAAATATAATGTTGGCGTTTTAAAAATAAAATATTATAACCCTAATTCCAGTTGAAAATTAAATATAAAATTAGAGTTTCTGACTACGTTTTAATAAAATGGTAACACTCGGTTTGAAATTTTATTTCCTTTCATTTGAACTGGTGTTGAAAAAAGAAACATGGAATAAACATTTAGATTTTTTTCATTCGTTTCAGAAAAATGAAAACTTTAGGATTTTTAAAGTAAAAAATTACAATTGTCAACATATGTTTATGTATTACATGAATGTAAGTATTTGGGGGTGGATTAGCAAATGTTTTAATATAATCATTTATGAGAACTCCTATGTTTATTAAAATAATTGTGTCTCGAAAGTAAGTGTTTACATTTCAATTGATTCAAAAGAAAAAGAAAAAAACTAATCAGCATTAGTAGCGGAAACCCATTACATTCATCACCTTACTATTGAAATAGCATTATCACAATACACATGACATTTTTTTATTTGATTATTTTAGAGCATTGTATTATACGATTATGCAAGAAAGGAAAATTATAATCTGTGTCATGCAACGCTAAACAATAACAGATACGCCGTTACAGATTTTTTTCTTGACGATGTCCAAAATGTGTAGTTGCATTTGTTAGAAGCATTAAGAATGTCGAACTATGCATTTCTAGACCAAATGACTTCTTTTTAAGAAACTTCCTAAACCTGCTGTAATTCTTAAAAATTACAAAAAACACAGTTCTGATAAAATATTTTACTACTATATAATTCATAAAATTATCATTGATATTTTAAGATGCAATAAAGCAATCAATGTTTGGGTTTAAAATTAAAAGAACACTATTTCTACGGAAAATATTTTGAATCATAAATCTGTTGAAACATTTTAACTAAAACATATAGGAAACTATATTTCTTGATAAAGAGCATTTTATAATTAATAACTCGAATATTGGTTGTACAACTAATAAATGCTTTTCTCAATTCAATCAAGAACTATTACTATTAATGATGGTTGTCCAATGTTAAAATTAACAACAAACAAAATTAATATTTCAATGAAATTAACATTGCTTTTTTAAGATGCAGTAGAACGATCAATATTTTGATTTGAAAATAAAAGAACAATATTTCTGTGTAAAATAATTTGAATCATAAAGCTGTTGAAACATTATAACTACAACAGAGGAAACATTATTTCTTGATAAAGAGCAATTTATAATTAATATTTCGAATTTTGGTTGTACAACTTATAAATGCTTTTCTTAATTCAATCGGGAACTAATACTATTAATGATAGTTGTCCAATGCTTCTCATTTTTGTTCACATCTACAGCATACACACGAGAAATGAGTTTACATTGATTTAAAATCTAAAAATAAAATAACAAGAAATAAAATGCGCAGAATATACAGAAAAATTCAGTGAAGTACAATATAAACGTGAGTATTACCATACAAAAATATATACAAAAACAAAAAAAATTCTATTTTTCATTTATCTTCCCACAATATCATGAATTTTTGTTGGAAAAGATTAACCTACGTAAACAGAAAGTAATGAATGAATATATATTAGAATAAAATATCCAATCCTGCTTATGATCATATTTATCTTTGACTTATTAATTGTTTATTTAGACACCTCCATAGTAGGTAGCATTGCTGCTAAAAGCTGTTAAGTTTATATTATAAATGTAAAACATAACATGGTTGGGTATAAATATGATATACCCAACCACAAATTCCCATGAGATTTTTCGCTAAATCTGCCGTCCTTTGTTTTAACTACAGCGCTTCCGGTTTTCCTTTTATTGTTAACAAATTGAATTTTTGCTGTTTTCTTTTTGGATTTTTTGTTGTTGTTGCTAAGTTTGAATTTTCTCATGTTTTACGCCATCTTTGTGTAATATTTACGCTTTGTTTAAGTAGCAACAGCGTTAGAATTGCTTGGCGATGAAAGAAAGTCGCAAAGTTCATCAATGGAGGTTCGCCAATATTCCAGTGGTTATTTCTTTCGTTTCAGAAGAGATTATGACGCCACTTTATTAAAATTCTTATTGGGTTTATGGCGTCAGATAACGTTTAATCTGCGTCACATAGTATTGAGAATGAGCTATAAATCCGACATCGTCGACGCAGCAAACAAGGCGATGTTCACCATCGAATACCTGAGAATAGTGTCGAGTTCATTTTGTTAACAAAATGATTTCTCATATAAAGACCAAAGCATCGGTTTAAGAAGCCGTTTTCCATTGATTAAAAACTTTAACATGTTGTCAATGGAATAGAAGAAATAGCAAAATGAAAGAGACTAGACAAACATTCACTTTATCGTTAGTTTAAATCGGCAAGGATGATCTAAATTTTTAAAAATTTCATTCATAGAATTCTAAATTAATAATTGCAATATTTGTAAACAAAACAGCAACATTAAATATTTTTTACTCATCCACTGCATATTTGCTTTCCTGGTGAACTTTTTATATATAGCGGACAATAATTTTATAATGTGCAATAATGTAACTTACTTTTTCAAAATATCGTAAAAACATTAAAATTGTCTAAATTTAATTTTATTATTTTTAATTATTTATATAATTGCGATTTTTAGTATATCTTAAATATATATCTCACTTTAACATGTGTACAAGTACATATAGATTCATATTTAACAATATTTTATGTTAGTTACGGAGCAAATAAGTTAAATTTAGTTGTTATATTAGTTCAGTTAACCAACTGTAATAATATCATTTTTTCTTGTGTGAAGAAATTATTATTTTTGCCAAATGTGTTAAGAAATGAAAAATATCGTTAGCATTCACATTTTCATAGACATTTAACTATTTTTCTCTGGTGAACAAGAATAAGAATTTTTAAATATCGGTAACATTTTGCATACTATTGTAAAACTCATGCCCAAACATCTATTAAAGCAGACAGTGAATTTTATAATTCGAGACAAAATATGAAATTTAGTCACTAGATAAAGCCAAAACCATATCAGTATTTATTTATAGAAATAATTCTATAAATCTTCTGGAACAATTTTATGGCATCTTTAATAGTTTTTTTTATTTCAAATGCTGCTGGCGAAAGCGAACACAGTTCTATCGCCAGGAAAGTGGATACAGAGAAAAATACAAAATAAAGAGTAAACAAGAAGACAGAAAATATGTACAGAGTTATGGCCTAAGGGAAGTTCTCTGGCCTCCCAATACCGGGAGTAGATGCAATTTTTCTTCAAAGCGGGACATAGCGGGAGGTGGTCTGCAGTCATCGCCTGATGGCCGCTGAAGAGGGGGCAGGCAAGGCTACTGGCAATCTTGAGATTGTAGAGATGTGCATTGAGGCAGTCGTGCATTGTTGTCAGACGGAACGCAGCAACAGCTCTGTGCCTAGGGTAGTCCGGAAGATTACGGATAGCTGTGCTCCTGGCTTTATTTTTTATACTTTCTTCTAAGTTGGAAGCATGTGAGTTTTTTACGGCAAGTTTAATTTTTGAGGCGGCTGATCTATAGCAAACTGCCTCGTAGTGGGTTTGCATGATAGTGCATCCCTTTTTGGCCAACCTGTCTGCGGCTTCGTTTCCAGGGATGCCACAGTGTGATGGTATCCACTGTAGGACAACTAATTTTCCCCTTTCCTGGAGACTCCAAAAAAGGGAACGGCACTGTTGGATTGTTGCAGAATCAGGGGCCTGACAGCAGTTAACTATTGCAAGGATTGCCGCTAGAAAGTCAGAAAAGATGGCAGCCCGATCAAAAGGAGATTGTTGGGCATTAAAAATCTGTAGAATCGTCCTTATTGCTGCAACTTCGCCATCAAAAACAATCTTTGTGGGTGCATCTTTAATAGTAAATTCATTCATTTCATTGTTCAAAAAAATATCTTGAACTTTTTTTTATGTATGTATATTTTAAATAACATGACATGGTTCCAAAGGATATTTTTTATATTCTGTGAAAGCTTGTTGCGAGCAGTCTTGTTGGTATGACTGAGGTGAATGTGGTATGTATTTTAAAATATTTATTAGTTGGATATAATAACTTATGAATGCCAAAATGTAATCTGTAAGCAATATACTATTTTTAAATGCAATTAATTTTCCGCTTATTCTTTTTGAAAAGGATAAATAATTCTGGCTTATCCTCATAAGAAGGGATCAAAACATTATTACTGCTTCATGTATTATTAATTCTATATTTTTATTGCACAATACGTTAGAAAAAGAAACCTATCAAATGTATATATGAAAATCATACACGTTTATTAATCATAAATTGGCTAATACAAATGAAGCGACGGACAGCTTATAACTAATGAATCATATTATTGATATTGTATTAAATTGTGTATGTTATATAATACAGGGAATAAAAACGAATCTCATATTTAATATGATAATAATATAACTCAAATATAAACATAGAAAAACAACTTATTTTAAATAAAGATAATGCTTTGAATGCACGATTATAATTTTTAAATTTAATTTTCTGTAGTAAAACTAACACGAAATACTCTCACATTATCACATCTAACTCTAAAACACAAGAATTCAGTATTAATATTTATAATCCACAGATAACAAATATTAATATTATTGAGTCTGTTTTGACATGTTTTGATTCATTTGGGAATAAAACAAAAATTTCATTTACAAATTCAAAAATACTACAGCAAGCTGTTGGTAATATTTGTTACAATCTATATATTGCAACTAAATTAGTAATATGAAAAGCAAATCACAAAAGGGAGCACAAAAATCAAGTATAAGAAAAAGAAGCATATTTTATTTGTACAGTTTATTATTTTTCTAATTATTATATAAAAACGATTCCAATCGCTAAAAATAATTGTGAAACCGTGATTTTTATCTCGTTTAATCTTGAACATCAGAAAATATTATAATTCTTGTTCCTGTAATGAATAGTTCATTAAGTTACAGTAACACACAACTGTTTGTCATTTTAAAACACACACTCTCTGCTTTAAATCACAAAATACTGTACAGAATGGTATAAATAATACTTATTGAAAGTGACCCCAATAATAAAAAGTAAATAAAAAAAACATTTCTTACTACATAAAAAATTTAATATTAGAAAAAAAACTGTTCCCATTCATAAGTTGAATTATAATTTAAAAAAATGATAATGATCAGGTAGAGTGTCAATCTGACAATTTCTGTGTTAAGTCTGGGGGATACAGTTCCATTTCATGATTCTTAGAAGAAAGTATTTGTACCAAATTATAGATTAATGGATGAACTAGCAAACTTAATTTCATGTATTTACAAAGAAGTGAGTATTTCTCATGCGTAAGATATGTATTTACAAAAATAATAGCAAAAATACAAATAACAAAAAAATTTTAATTTAAAGGAGTTCATGAAATTCTTAATTTTTTATTAATGAATACTTTAAAAAATGTTCCAGAGGAATAAAATAACATACTTGAAAATATTTTAAGAACTCAAAATAACATATCAAAAATATACATTTTACCTTTCAGATCTAAATTTTGAGTTTGTTGAATAAGAAACAAAACATATGCAAAGAATATGCATAAATCTGAGTTTGTTTGTTTGTCGTTCAACGGTAATTTTTTGCACATGAGGGCTAATTAGACCGGGACCTACGGTAATTACACTTATAACATAATATTAAAGCAATATTGATTAATTAAAACTCTTTAATAATTAATTTAATTAATTACATAAAAACAACATCATAAATACATATTTAGAAAAAGACATTTTTTTATTAATTGATTTGGTTTCTGCAGAAACGCCTTATATCATTAAATAGTTGATGATTTAGACATTGTCTCTCTGATTTTAGAATTTATAAGGTGTCCGATTTCACCTATGGAATTTTATCAAAGATAACAACAGTCAAACAAATTATAATTCAAGGAAAATATATAAAACAAAATTTTAGCATCGTTTCATGTTTGTTTTAAATGGGTTTCATAGGAAAAATTTACATTTATTAAATTAAAAATACTAAAAATAGTTGGTTTCTTTATCTGAAAAAAATCAGAATTAATTTATTCATTCTATTCTGTTTTTTTTTTTTTTTTTTTTTTTATAAAAAAGTTTCTTAAACTATTTCACACATTAAGATACAAACATGAAGCATATTTCAATGATTGTTAAAATCACCAGTGTTGCTGCCGAAGTAATAGAGATTTGATTTCTGGTTAAATAATTCGTGAGTACAGTTCAAACCCGGTGCAGATATTCATTGAAACTAGAAAGAAATTCAAGACTTCAATTCAAGACTAGAAATAAATCGAAGATTCGGATTCAATTGCAATCCGAAGACTAAAAAATGGCTTCTAAAATGTTGATAAACTAAACAATCCAACTGAAAATGTGGTGGAAATTTAAAATTCTCTCCCTTCAGGAAATTAAGGAAATGAAATAATTAAATATGTACAGATTGAGTACATCTTTGAGAATATTACAGTACTGTGTATGTTCTCTTTTATTTCGTAAACTATCAAAATATCTGTAATTTTAAGTAGAAAATTCGAATGATTACATCGTAAGCATTTTGTTACTTTAAAACTTAATATACTTCTTACATTTCTTGTAAAAGTAAATGGAATTATTAATTTTATTTTAGGGTTTATAATTTTCTCTTTATATATATTTTATCATACTTTATCTTATTTTTAAAAATTCTTTTTTAAGTTAGTGTTATTTATTTAATATTAATAAAAACTGCTAATGTGTTTCTCTTTTTATGAAATTCAAAATACATTTTATTGTAATTTGAAAATATCCAGATTTTTTTTCCACTTCTTTTATTTTCTAAATTCTTCTGAGAGCATCCCCATAATGCCAACCATTTAAAATTGCGTTTGTCACGGGACATTTGATTGAATTCGCGTACAAAAAATATTAAAAAAACATTTATTCAAACAAAATAAAACTGAAGCTACTCAACTATGAGGGAAAGAAAAAAATAAGTGTTGTCTAATAGATACATATTTTTTTAAATATGCATTAAGTTAAAAATATTTCAAACTTGATATGTTCATTTCTTCTTTGAAATTACTAATATTAAATTCAAAATATGCATTTAATTTAAAATTTTTAATCTTGCTGAAAATTAAATTCATTCAAAACACTTTCCGATGTGTTCAAGAAATTTATTAAAATCCCATCTCATAAATTTTATTAATGTAGTATTTAAAAATGTGGCTTCCCATTCCATAAAATATTTTGCATTTTTGATCAACTATGTCTAGTTATGGGCTAGAACTGGTTTCAAATATTGACTTAATTGAAGTATTGTGCTTTTTAGAGTAAAAATTGAATTAATATAAAATAATGATAATAAGTTGTACTGGTTTACCTCAAATCATTTTGGACAAAGATACATTGCACATTGTTAAAAAAACTACGAGCTTCCATTTAATATTAGTACCTACACTCTAAAAAAAAGCACTAATTTTACAGTAAAATGTGCTGGCGTTTTGGACGCCAGTAATTTGCTGTAAATTTTACAGCATATTCGTAAAACTTTTACAGTTCTTTTTAATGCAATTTTTACAGCACTTTTCACTGTAATTTTTAAAGCACTTTTTACTGTAATTTTTACAGCACTTTTATTGTTATTTTTACAGCACATTTTACTATGCATTTTGCTGCATATTCTACTAAACCTATTGCAATAGCTATTTACAGCTATCAGCATGTTTTGTAAAGATAATAGTAAAGTATAAATCAATTTTGAATACACAATAGCTAATTTCCTAATTATGGGACAACTATTATTAAGCAATTTTTTATACAATATACAAAGCACAAAAACATAACTTATGTTACATTGCAGAAGATGTCATTTTTCAGAACATTTTGTGATCAATAATTTAACTTTCAATATCTAACGAGATTGTTTAACTTTCTTACCTCACTATCGTAACTTTAACAGAAGTTTGAGTTTTTTTATTACATATTTTTTTTAAAAAGAAATTAAGAAATAACAGTAATATTTAATACGATACAAAGCTAAGAATAAAATTGATTTTTTATATATCTGTGATTCTACAGAGAGAGATTTAAGATAAAAAGAAACCTTACAAAACATTCCATTTTACTAAAATTACCGAAGGAAAATTATTTAATGATATAGTATTTTAATTATACTGTTAAGACAATAAAAGTTTTCTTTTTGATATTGTTTAAAGTAATTGATTTTTTCCATTATTATAAAAGCAAATAAAGATTCTGATAAGAAAAAGCAATATAGTTGACAATACACACATAATTGAAAGGAATTTTTTTATTTACATTTTAATAATTATAGCCATTTAAAGTTGGATAAATTATTTAAAAGTGACAAAAACACGTGCTTGGATTCCATCCTTGACATATTTTTTAAATTTCGTTCCCCGCGAGGGATTAAAGTCGAACAAGCACCGGAAAAAAAAATAGAAATCAGACACATGAATAACTAATTTGAAATTTCAAGCGATGAATATTTCAGAGAAAAAGTTGCTTAATAGTTCAATAAAATAATTAGAACTTTTTATTGTTTCATATATATAACTGATTGAATTTCCCTAAAATATACTTCTTTTAATAGTTACCAAGTGGTTGTTACATTCATGCAATCACAATCATTTTGATGATAAAAATTATTTCAAGGGATTTTAGCAATTTCATGATAAGAATTTTTGGTGATGAAGGTCTCTTTTCTTATGAAGAAGATAAAATCTGTACTTCAATTAAATCATTCAAACTGATTTTTTCTATCTGGAAAAACTAATTTGTAATTGGTTTAATTAAAAGCGAGTATAGAATTTGTTTTATAAGGATTCATTTACGTTATCGAAAATTATATTCTCTGAGAAGCAAATCATAACATTTCCAATGGGAGCTGTGAACTACAAATGCTTAGAAATAAATTGCGAAACACACATGAACCTTATGCCCACATTTTGAAAATAACTTACAAAAGCAAATTTTAAGTTAAAAAAAAAGTTTGTAATGAATATGGAAACATTTCATTTGCATACATATATGCACAATTTAAAAATATTTCCATCGAAAATAAGCAGAAAAATTAAAATGCTATAATGTGTCAAAGTAACAATAATTTATGAAATAACATTTTATGAAATATTTGCTTAAAACTGAATTTCTTTAACTCGTAAATAGACACCTCAAAAGTGAAATCTAAGTTGTCTTAGAGTGAAATCAAAGCTGTATTTCCCTCTAAGAAAACTTTAATTTCAATAAGAAATTACATGAAATAGAATGCAAAATTAGGAAATATTAAAAAAATTTGCTGTACATTAAGTCTGCATAGTTACGGCATTATATACGTACTTAAGATAAATAAAGGAGAATAAAATTGAAATTGTATAAAAAATATTTAACTAAAACAATTTATTTAGATTTTCTTAGAATTTTATATATTCATATGATTTATTTTAAATGGAATGCTAGCAAAGTAAACAGTATTTGAAGAGGTCAATAAATGTAAAAACAAATTTTTGCTTTTGAGTTGAAACATTTTAAACCTTATGGAAATATATATGTAAATAATACATACCACAAATTAATACATATGGTGTGCAAGGAATGTCTATAATATCTACTGCATCCTGAGAAGATGTGGAAATCTAAATTGAATACTTTACTGCAATACTTCTAAATATTTTTTCAAGTCTTCTCCAAAATATGTAGATAGAAGAACAATACACGCTCCAACATCCTCTTTTCCATCCAATTCTTCAATAGTTAACGATTGCATTTTACAACTTCCAGGAGGAGAAGTTTTTAAGAAATTAACAATTCTTTTAATTTTGTTAGCTGATGCAAACTTGAGTCTTTCATTTAAATCTACAGCAGTTAAACACTTAAAATGGTTCAAAATGCTTTGCTTTAAAAATAAGCAATGCCATCTTTCTTTTAATGTGGAAATATCACTAGGTGTGTTACTATCTTTTCTTTGAAATGGAAAAGTCTCATATTAGTTTTACAGCCTCTTCAATTATAACATCAAAAAACACACTGCGTTTTGGCTTCTCGTCGGACATTACAATGAAGAAAAAATAGAAAACTTTTAAAAATACACGTGCTTATAAAAACTCTCTATCTCTCCCAATACCTATTCCAGCTTTCAAATATGGTTGAAGTTAATATGAAGAGGCTTTACTCTGAATAGTCTTACTACTAAAAGTTATTTGTGATTATTCTATTTTTAAAATTTTCTTTACAAATCAAATATTTTCTTCATAAATTCTTATTTTTCCAAAACAAAGATATATTTAAAAAATTTTTTAAAAAGTGTGACCATATTGGAAGGTAGTATTTAATGTGCACAGTAGTATTAGAAAAATCTTGAGCACAATATATTTTAAATATGTTAAGCAAGAACAAATTACAAAGTTTTCACTCATGTATTTGTTTCTTAATTATAATTTTAAATTAGCTTTTCTTTTTATGAATTTCAGATTCCTTCACTAACATGTAAATAAATCATAAATAGCACTACAAATTTTGCAATTTTTTGATAAAATAAAGCAAAATTTGCAGTAATAATGTAATTTTTTACAAAAAAAATGTGTTGCCTGAAATTTTGTCTTATAAATATCAAACAATCAACAAGATTTTTCAAACAGGCTTTTAATTAATGTTCTAATTAGTAAAATAAATTTAAAAAAATTAATCATGGTTATAAAATAATAAACTTAACATTTTCTAAATAAATGTGTGTGTCACCTTAATTTGAATAGTACTTCCTAATATGTATTTAAAAAAGGATTTTTATATATTTTTTATTCTTATATATTTGTTATAAAATAATGATTTTAAAAAAACATAACATTTTTCATTGAAAGGCATTTTTACATTTCATGCAAATTCTAAACGCAAGACCATTTATTCTAATAAATATCATTATTTGTAATATTATTTTATTGAAATAATATATATATATATATATGCCTAAAAAATGATTATTTTAATGCATGTTATAAAATGGAATTGAATTACTGATCATAATTAGAATGCAATTTATCTATCTGTATTAAAAAAATAAACATTTTTTAATAAAATTCTAATCAAAATACTATTAAAAAATATATTAAAATATGTTATATTTTGTTAATATACAATAAATTATATCATTTTACAATGAAAGAAAAATCAGGAAGTTTCAACAACGAAATAAAATAGAAATTCCGTTAATATATTTAATAATATATATTTAAAAGAATATAACAATAGATGATTATTCAATTTTAATTTTGAAAGAAATATAGCTAAGCAATTTTATAATAATGGAAGTTTTTAAATACAACTCTAATTTCGTCAAAAATGTAATAATTAAAATACTAATCAATTATGTTACCAAACTACAGTAAATATTTTAAATATTAATAAAAAATGTAAGTAAAAAATATTGACACTGAATTAATACTAGTGAATGTGATCATTTGTAAATTCAGCTTAGAATTTTTTGAAATGTTCAGTCAAATTTATAAGAATTTATATAAATCAAAGTTAGCTAACAACTTGCATAATAAACAATATGAAAAGTATACGTTACCTTATATTTGGTGATTAAATTTCAATAAAAATTGAACTAAAGGAACAACTAATCTCAAAATATCACCTACTTCACTAAGCGAAAACACGGGCAAATAAATGGGGAAATTAACCCCTTAACCGGCTTTAATTTGATTCATTTGTCGCAGGAACAAAAGAAACTTTTATCCCGCCTATTCAATGCGCATGCCCAATAGCAAACGGATTTCTGCGGCTGAATTTTACAATACAATTTACTGTAATCATTAGTGTTCCTATGACAACTATTTAAATAACAGTGATTTTTACTGTATTTCTTTCGTTTTTTTTTTTTTTTTTTTACAGTTTAATTGGAAAGTTCATTATGATTTTGACATCAGTGAATTATAAGAATGATCTATACTTTAATTACAAATGGAATTAGATTTGTAATTAACTTATAATTGAAATAGGTAGTAAATAGGAGTTACGTAATAGTGTATTTTTAGTTAATTTATAGTAAAAAAGGGAATAAAAAATACATGTTTCTACAGTTTATCCTAAACCAGTAAAGTCCCAAACGCATCAAGCTGAAGCATAGAAATCTTTCTGCCAAATACATTGTTCAGTTTTCCGATATCAAATACGTCTGATTATTGAATTTATCTTTTATAAATTCATTAAATAACCCATATAAATTTTTAAATATATACGAGTAGAATTGCGGAATAAATGCTATGGGTGCACTTTTATCATTCATTATCAACTAAGTAATAGACGCTGTTTCTTGAAAAATAACAAACAATACCACATATGTTGCCATTTCGGAAGTCGAATAGTTTTGTAAATACTAATAATCGTCAAAATAAAATTCGTTTGATAATATATCTGTCACCTGTAGGACACTGAAGTAAATATTATTCCTTCAATGTAAAAATTTTTCGAAATTTTTCAGACTGAGGAAGTAGTAGTTGGTTATTATATATCATCTAATCGTGTCTTATATTCTTCATGTTCAAATATGATTGGATTTTAAGAAAAACATGTGATAAAGAGCAATATTAAAATTCTGTGTCACTTGTTCTAGCAGATGTGTTAAGCAATATAATTTCTAAATTTTTTGATAGATATTTTTAAATTTTATTCTATTGGATATCGTTTTAATGCGTAAATTCTTTCGAAATTATAAAACAGAACAGAAATACAGAAAATACAAATTTAGAGTTGACTGAGAAGAAGCCATAATGCCTAAAAATTGAGTAATTCTTTGATATTTTAAAAGGAGTTTACTTTCGTAATAAGTTTGAATTAAACCAGTGTTTCAATTCAATAACAAAAATTGATTTGTCCATATAAATTCAATTTTTTTTAAAAAAACCAGGCTTTAAAGCGTGAAATAATTACTAACACATATTTTAAAGGGTTACAGAGAAATAATTATATTCACGATTATGCTGCTTTATAAAGCTTATAGGCTTATACTTGTCAACAATAATTGCTTTACATAAAAAATATAATAAAAATCTAAAAAATTCATAAATCAATATAAATTTAATTAAAAGAATATGCAAAAAGTTAAAATTTTTAAATGTATAAAATTTTAGACCATATAACTAAAAATATTGTGCAAAGTATTTGTTAAAATAAATTCTTTAAAGTTTGAAAGTTTTCTAATTGAGTGCAGCAAAATGTTGACATTATATTGCTCAAAAAGGCAAATAATAGTTAAGATTAATATCTGTTATGTAACTAGTAAACCTATTTATTTAAACTGATTTAAGAAATCTCTTTTTCTAGTTTTTAAGACTGGTAGTTGATAAGAAAGCATATTAATTTATAGTCTTATACAAGAAACATTACTGTTTCTGTTAAATGATTATTTCAAGATAAAAATGATAGGTAGTGCAATTTTAGCTTATTAACATATAAAAAGAATTTTATTTACAATTATATTTTTCAACTGCTCAATGTTCAATAAATATTCATTCGAACTTTAGTATTTTCATATAAAAATTCATTCATTCTCTGTCAGAATATATATATATATATATATATATATATATATATATATATATATATATATATATATATATATATATATATATATATGCATGCATGTATGTATGTATGTAAAGAGAGAGAGATCTGAAAGATGGCAAATTCAATCTGGACACTAATGTATCACTTATTTTTGAGTGGATACGATCAATGCAAAAAAAAAAAATTCTCATGCACTTGCACTTAATATTCCTATACTGCAATATTGTTAAACTTGGTGTAAATTGCTTCAAATCAGATGCTGATTTCGTTATTTTATACAAGTAGAAAATGATGCAGCTTTGTCTTCATCCGTATCCTTGGTAATTTAAAATTCATCATTATATATTTCCTTTGTGTCGTCTGATGATAGAGGGAGTAGCGTCCCTGACTTTGAAACAGTAGGACCCGGGTTCGAATCCTGGTTAGGGCATCGACGTTCGCCATTCTCTTTGTGTGTGTTTCTCGTTCCTTACGGTTTCTGGATGAACATGGTATACCCACTAGATGGAAAACTTTATAAATTTTCATCACTTTCTCCACTTGTATTTCTAAACAGGATTAAATTACATGGATTTACAAAATACGATCAGTTTGTACAAAAAATTCTGAAATTTGAGTTTGTTGTTGAATTCAATTATAATAAGATATTAGTAAGTATACTCTTTTTCAAAATTTGTTACGTTTTTTAGATATTTCATCAATACGCAATACGTTTTTCCACAATAAAATTATTTATTATACAATATAAATATATTTAACTACAGAGTTGCGCAAAATTAAATCTCACAAAAGAAGACAGTCAATGGCCAGCTGAAAGCTTTCGAGTGAAAAATAAAGATAGAAAATATAGATTTATCATTTATTAAGAATACAATATTAGGAATATGAATGATTTATTAATATTTTGAAAGTAATTTACATAAATATATTTTTGAAGAATTCAGTACTTCAATATCAACTAAATATGTGTCTTCACTAAAAATGCTATATATGTATATATATATATATATATATATATATATATATATATACATAAAGAAATATTCATATTTCTTAATATTTTGACAGTAATTTATATAGATCTTTTATATGTTATTAAATGGAACGTAAAGTCAGTCTAAGCAGGATTAACACGGATTAATGAAAAGGAAATTAAAATAAAACTTATTAAAACATTTCCAAAAAAAGAATTTTTTCAAAATATTCATGTGTAAATGTCTACTCATACAATTATTTCTTGCTTTCTTTCAACAACATAGACTCTTTCTCAGACTACTATAAAAATTACCATATATTGAAAAATAATTTTTAAAAAATGAAGTTTATATATTAATCCTAAATTCCTATATTTCATATACATTAATTAAAATACTATTGGTTATCTTTTATCAAAAATATTTCAGCATAAGATTTATTTAAAAGTATATATATATAGCATTTTCATATCTTAAAACAGAATTATATAAATTTCCATAATGTGATGTCAATACTAAAAAAGCAGTGTACTAGTGAATGAGAAATTGCGGGTTCAAACGCAAGCGAGGCAAGTCGCCTTAAAAATTTCTTTCTATTTAATTTACGTTAATTTAAGTTAATTTTGCAAATTTCAGTTCCCATTTTTCTGCGGCCTTTCTAAGTCTGGAAGGTTTTAAAAGTATATTTAAGTAGCTATACTGAGTCACAAGTTGCAAGATATAATAATAAAATCTTGAGTTGATCTTGAGCGCTTTCGTTTCCATTGGCTTTACTACGTTCACTTCATCTACGCGGCAGATTGGGGGAGGCGGCGGGCACTGCAACGGAAGAGTTACGCCAAAGCTGACGTATTCGAGGTCTCGCTCCTGAATTTGGTCTCCTACTGGATTCGGCAAGACAATTAAGGATGATGGTTGAAGGAGTGGGAAACGATCAGAAACTCTCAGCTGGGGACAACTCTGGTCCCAGTAATATCGCACCAGTTCCAAGTTTGACCTACCAACTACCCAGAAACCCCTCTATATTCTCTGGGGACAACCAAGAAAACGCTGACCGGTGGCTCAAGAATTTTGATCGAATAGCGAATTATAATCACTGGGACGACCAAATGTGTCTAGCAAATGTCATCTTTTATCTCACCGGAACAGCTCGTCAATGGTTCGATAACAATGAAAACTCCTTTACTGATTGGACTATCTTGTGGAATTCCCTGAAAAACACTTTTTACCATGCATCTGATATAAGGCGCCAAGTTGAAAGACTGTAACTCACCCCTGCACAACAAATGGGTGAGACATCTGAATCTTACATTCGAGATGTACTTTCCCTGTGCAGAAAAGTTAACCCCTCTATGCCTGAAGACGAGAAAGTGGCTCATCTCATGAAGGGTATTGCAGGGGACCTTCACCATATTTTGTCTTCTTCTTCTTCTTCTTAGAATTGGGTTTGTATATCATTGGGCACCTCTGCTTTTATCAGCATTTTGTACCACTAACTCCAAACCCAATGCTTCCTAGTTCCATTTGCTCGGGTCACCCACTTTATTAATAAAGTCCGATAACCCTTTAATGGAGTCTAGGTATAACTCTCTAGTATGGATGACGCCTAAAGAAGTTAATCTAGGGAGGGCAAGAGCCTCACATTCATAAATGATATGCTCTACCGTTTCCCCTTGCGCATGACATTTCCAGCAGATAAGGTCTTGCTGAAACAGTCCCATCTGGTCAGAAAGTCAGACATGCTAGAGATAGCTTCCCGACTTTCACCAGAAGAAGATGGTTTAGAGGTCATTTCTACCTCAAGCGAAGGATTTATAACTGCCCCTCTACAAGATTGCCTCTGAGTTCCCTTGTCTTTTTCAGGAAGGTCTACTTCAGAGGCTTCACCTGCAAATGCAGAAAGGTTTGTTATTACTTGTGTCTTTTCAGCCACAAGATAACAATTAAAAAGCTCAGGTAATATAAGTCCACCCAGCATTACCTGAGTTACTGGGCAAGGCAAATTACTCTAGAAGTTCGCCAGGCAACTAGAGGCTCCGTTAAGACACCAATACCGCGGTGCCAATTAGCCCTAGGCACGGAACGCATAACACCAGGGTTTACGGGAGCTGGTTCGCGGCCTCTTATTCAATATTCGAGGCTATCCTGTTATTCCTACAGGACTTTCGGCTATCCACCACCTGCCTACGCGCCTGGTGGCTAGCTCAAGCCCCAGAGGGGTACGCATACCCCCTGGTTCCAGGTTTGTCGTCTTAGTAATATGTGACCACATCAACGTTCTCGTAAAACAATGCCTTCACATAGAGAGCCTTCGATGAAGATGTATCGTTCGACCACGATTTCAGGGGCTACCTAATGTCTCCGCGGTGACAGCCGGAACAGATGCCAATGATCTCAGGTCACTGGTACGTACAATTTTCAGGGAAGAGCTTCAAAACATCATGCCTGAAATACAGGGCTACACAAGCAATAAAACTGGGCCACCACGTAATATTGCAGCTGTGGTGCAGGAAGAGGCCATGGAGGTTCTAGCACAACTTACAGGCGCAAGAAGTGGCAAAATCACTCCTCGACGTTCGGTTACAGCCAGGACGCAGCTAAGGCATGAAACCACCAACAGACCCACTCCTCAATGTAGAACAGACTTGTGGAGGACTGACAATAATGTGCCCCTCTGCCACCATTTCTTCTTTCACACTTGGACAAGCCACGCTCGCTATGCTATGTAAATTAAGTCGATTGGGAGCATCTTTCGTTTTAATCAGAGCACCATGAAGGTGAAAGTACGACTTTGCTCTACACACATGCCCTAGGTACCCGTTTATAGAGTAGGCAAGCATTCACACCTCATTCATACAAGGAAAGGACAAAGACAGGATAGATAGAGAGAGAAAGTACATCCATGCCCGAACCGGGATTCGAACCCAGGACCTCCTTATCCACTGTCAGGCACGCTGACCACTAGACAAGTTGGTCGGCCAGAACCATTGTAAATATTATAATCCAAAGGTTGAATGAGTCACGAAGTGTTCAAATTGATCACTTTGATGACAAATCGGCTTTTCTTCGTGATAATGACGTTTTAAATGAAATTTTTCTCACTTACCAGGGATAGAATTTTTCGGCAGATTTGAAAGTTGACCGAAAATATTCTCACCGAGGTTTAGTAGTAAGACAGCGCTCTTCAGTTCCAAATGTCCCGTGTTCAGTCTCCGCAGCTGCTGAAGAGCGATAAGTAAATGTACAGTTATGTCTTCAGTATGCATTTTTTCGAATTGTTGTTTGGGAGTTTTTCCCATTTCCTTGATTGCAACATAAATATATACCTCTCGGTCCCTACGAAAACTCATCTCGAAAGTCAATATACGCTATCGGTTTAAAAAATAGCTTTTAAGAAGTGTTTTCTGATTAAACTGCTTTAGACTGGAAACAAGAAATTCTTCTGAAAATGTTCTAATTTTAAAATTATTCTCTTGTTTCGAATGAAGCTTATTTAAATCTCAGGTACTTTCAAGTTGCTACATTTTTTGGGCTCACATTGGCCGACAGGTCTAATCTCTTCACAAAGGGCCTTCCCACCATTTGGAAAAATACATTTGTTTCGCAGAACAACCACGAGATAGTACATCAGCGATATTCATATTTCCTGGAATATGTTTCCATAAATGACATTTTCTGAATTCACGAATCTTTTTAACTCGGTTTTGCACGAAAATAGACCAATTCCCTTGTTCTTTTATCCACCAAAGAGCCGTAGTAGAATCGGACCAAAAGGTAATTTTTATATCTGGCAAATCGAGCGCATTAATAATAGAATTTGCAAGTCTAGAACCTATGCAGCAAGCCATTAATTCTAAACGCGGAATACTTAAAGGTTTTAAGGATGCGACTCTAGATTTTGCTCGTACGAGAGTTACCTTAACTTCAGAATCGAATACCGATCGAACAAAGACGCACGCTGCGTATGCCCCCTTGCAAGTATCCACAAAAACATGTAATTCAGATGTTAAATTAATAGCCAGATATTGAGACAAAGATACATCTTTTAAAATAGATAAATCTTTAAACCATTGCAAAAATTCAGTTAAATTATTTTGAGACAATTCTTCATCCCAAGAAATTTTCATTTTCCACAAATTTTGCAATAGCATTTTAGGAAGCAATGTAACTGGTGTTAATAATCTAATAGGATCGAAAATTCCTTTTATAATTGATAAAATTACTCTTTTTGCAATTTTAGTATCACAAGTCAAGGCATCCAAATCAGTGCAACATTTTAATAAATCGTTATCCAAATTCCAAATTACTTCTAACACAGAAGTATTTCCAGAATGTTTATCAACATTTACACCAGCGACATTGCTGTCAAAATTACGCAAATTAAAACATTCATTCATCATAATTAATTTAGCATGTTTTATAAATGGCTCTTGTTCATAGCTGTTAAATACACCCGACACACAATTATCAATATAAAAGGAACGCTTAAGCTTCTGAGTTTCATCAAAATATTCAAGTTTACAGTTTTTTAATAAATGCCTTATAGAAGTATTGAGCAGGAAAGGGTTTGAAGAGACTCCAAAAACAGCCCTACAATGTCTATAAACTATCTGACCTTTATTGGATGGGGAAGAAAATCTAAGAAAATCTCTGTGGTGTAGTGCTATAGACATCATTAAAAAAGCTTTTTCAATCTCAGCACTAATACCAATAGGATACATTCTAAATATATCAAGAATATCCGGAATTCACTCAATAAGATTAATTCCTTTAAACAGACATTCATTGAAAGAAGGCTTCTCTTTCTCCGAGGCAGAAGCATCGAATACAGGACGGATTTTAGTGGTTTGGCTCGCTAATTTAATTACTGGTCTGTGAGACAAATAATGACATTCATTGTTTATCTCAAAATCTGGCACGCGCTCAGTAATTTTTAATTTTTCCCTATCCTGAAAAACACGCTGATAATCAACAAAAAATTCGCTGCATCCTAATTTGTTAATAATTCGCGTGTGTCTTTTCCAAACTAGTTCTTTATTATTCGATAGATTCTTATTATTTTTCCATGGGAGTTCTACTTCACATCTTCCATCAGGAAGAATTTTCATTTTATTATCGAAATCATCTAAATTAAAATCACCTTTTTCTTTTTCGTCTGGGGTTGGATTGGAAATTCCTAGAGGTTCAAGTTCCCATAATTTACTTAAGGGTATCTTCATAGAATGCATCGATAGAGTTTTTGAAACATTATTCGCTTCACATGAATTATATTTTCCAAATACAGTCCACCCGAGTTTCGTTTCAATGGCTGTTAGACCAGATTTAACTTCGAAAGAATTCCCAGTTAATAATTTTCCTATAACATCTGCGCCAATTAAAGATTAATTTCTGTTTCCTTTAGAAAAGAATCAGTAAAATCTATTTTATTTTCTATTAATTCATTCAAAATCTCTTTATTCTCAATTGTAGGAATAAATCCACAAACCTGCTCTTCGGAAAGAGCCTCAAACGAGCAAGTAAAACTTCTTTTCAAATTGCCGACTTCCACGGAAAACACTTGATGTTGTTTTGGTATTGTTTCATTCCCCCCATACAGCGTATGGATCGCCGTTTCCTTCCTTATTATTGTATCGTGTGGGAGGCCCCAAACTGGGTCATCAATCTTTCGCTTACGTAGCTACTCTGACTCCCTGTATCTATTACCACGCGAATAGTTTTCTGGCGACCTTGACACCTAATCCGAACAGAAAGGGTCTGCAGGAATACCGTTTCTCTTCTGCCCGCGATGGAAAGAGAACTCTCCTTTTGAAAATATTTTTGTTCATTTATTTTTTCTTGCTTATTACACATAATATCATAATGATTATTTTTACAATTAGAACAATTAATTGTGATTTTTTTATACCACAATGTTTACTTAAATGTCCAGACTTTTTTAAACAAGAAGAACATGCACCTTTTTTTTATTAACAATTGCTTTTTATCAACTAATGTCTTTTTCTTCGCCGTAAAACATTTTTCACACAAGGGTGAAATTTATCGCAAAAAATACAAGTAATAATTGCCTTACCTGGATTTTCCAAACTTACGAGTGCTGATGCTGTTACCTGTTCAGCTGGTTTTCCTTGCTCCATTTTCCATTGATTTTGACGGGGAACAAATCCAGAACGGGCCAGTAGTACCATTTCTTCACCCTTTACCTCCTGGCGAAGAAAGTCCATTAAAAAATCTAAAGATCTTGTTTTTGAAGAGTCATGGTTACGGCTCCTTTCCCAGGAGACCAAAACTTCTTCGGGCAGGCAACTCTCCACCAACGGCATTAGGAAATCGCCGTATTTTTCTTGAGTTCTTCCAAGACTCTCTAGTGCTCGTAGTTTGCTCTCTAGTTCATTATAAAGAGATGGTAAATCAGTTCTCGCTCTTCCTGTAGATGCATTCTTTATGACCATTGATAATAAATCTCGAACACAAATCTGCATTAATAAATCTTCACGCCCGAAACGCTCCTTCAACTGTTGAATTGCCTTCGGATAGTTAGCTGTAGTAGCTGGGTAGCTAAGCACTAAACGTTCAGCTTTAGAGCCCGGCTCCATAGATTGCAATAAATATTGAATTTTGTCTTCATCGGCAATGGTTCTGTCACCATGGATCTTTTGAAATTGACCCCAAAAGGTTAAATATTCCTTTGCTTCTCCATTGAATTTTTTTAATCTCAATTTTCGGTAATTTGAACTTCCTCGATTCCTTACCACATGGAAGGGATAGTTCTTTTAATTTCATATCAATTTGCGAAGACATTTCAATAAATTGATCTCGGTAATTTGCAGCTTCAACAAAATCACTATTAAATAATTGTTCAACATTTTCAGACTGAAAAAGTTTCTCAGAAATTTCAGTCTGACAAACATCCAGTCTCTGAAATTTATCATTTCTTTCGATAATTCTAGTTCAATTTTTTTCGGAGTAAAATTGAATGCAGTTCGTAATCCTTTTCTTTGAGTTCTAAGAGCGCCAACATCCATCTCGAATTTCGAAGTTCAGTCGAAAATCATGACAAAATACTCCATCCCGCCGAAGGTACCAATATTATGTCATAATCGAAAATAAGTATTTTTAACAAATCTTTCAATGTTCTTTTTCATGGGGTTTGCATCTACCCGATGCTGGAGATATTTTGATATGATCATAAAAGTATTTTCAAATAAGATTCATTAAGGAAAACAAAGAATTCAGTAACAAACACAAAAGCACAACTTTATCACAGCATTTTTACTCTTCTACTACACTACAAAAGAACAAAAAACATGAAGTGACAAACAGCGCCGAGTAGCGGCCATGCACAGTTCCTGGTTCCCATGCCGTGAATCGAACCCGGGCCGCCTGGTGAAAGCCAGGACACAATATCGATAATTTTCTGATATTGGTAGTGGACCGATGATGTCGATATGGATTTTGTTGAAGCGTTGACTGACCAAAGGAAAATTCTGAATAAGAGTCTTGAATGGCGGGAACTTGACAAACGTACTGTTTTGTTACTACTGTTCGGCTGTATTATAGATTGAAATAATTTTGTCTGCCATTTTTGCAATAATATCGAGCGGATCCTTACTAATTGACAAAATTGCTTGTGTTTGTGGAGGTAGCCTCTGGAGCTACAGTGATTTAATTACCTCTTCGCCGAAGAGGCGTAGTGAGGGGGGGGGCAAGGGGGCTATCATGCCCCGGGCGCAGCTTGCAGAAGGGCGCCAAATCATTTCAATGATAAACAAAATTTTTCAGAAAATTTCAATCTTAGTTTTATCATAATATCAATTTCATTCGGAAAAATAAATTTTGCAATAGAAAGAAAAAAAAATGGAAGAATTATATTTGGAAAAGAGAAGAGGTTGTTGATGAAAAATGAGGGAAAAAGTGCATGCAGGAGCTTGCCATAAACGAAACTCTTACTCTTATATTTCCTTATTATTAATAATTTTGCATGGTTTAGTTCCCTCTAAAAATTGTGTTCTTTTAACCATGTTTTCAGATTTTCATTTCTTAATCAATTAGATTATCCATTTTCATTCTTTTAATCCTTTTCATTTTAAGTTTCATACTCTGCTCAAAGTTTGTGGTACTATTGTTTTGTACTAAAAATCTTGTAAATGTGTAAATAACGAAAATATCCTAATTTTTTTCATATAAAATTTCTGGAATATTAGATTAGTCAGATCCATTTTTATGCATATGAGAGGTTTTCATTTTAGTATAAAGTTATTTACTAAATTATTCCTGTTAATGTTATATGGTAATTTTTGGATCTATTAACTTAGGGAGATTATACAGAAGAGTAAGCTCATGAAAGACACCTATTTAATTTTGTGAATACGCCAAGATTCACAGTGCCCTTTATGAGTCATATACGAGGGTTACTCTGAAATTTTTGAGATACGTTCAGACGAGAATTTACAAAATAAAAATAACGGTTTAATTTTAAAGAACAAAGCATTTTAACACAGAAGACGGTTTTTTACTGACTTGCTTCAACTTGTTTAGCGTGGAATAAATTTTAAACAGAAGGGAAAATGGAGTTGACGCGAGAACATTTTCGCGCTATGATTTTCTACGATTTCAAAGCAGGATTCAAACAAGAAGAATGCGTTCAACGGTTGCAATTAGCGTTGGGTGATGAATCTCCAGCTCGTGCTACTGTATTCAGATGGCTTAGAGAATTTAGAAGAGGTCGCAATTTTCTTCAGGATGAAGAACACGCAGGAAGGCCACCGACGGCAGTAATCCCGGATAATGTGTCTGCCATACGAAAAATGTTAAGGGATGATAATCGCTGTACCTATCAAATGATACAGAAGGAACTTAACATTGGATCCGCAACCATACACAAAATCATTCATGAAGAATTACATTAGAAAAAAGAAGTTTGCCGTTGGGTTCCCCTTAATCTATCTGAGCATCAAAAAGAGGAGCGTGTCAGAATCAGTAAAGAAACTCTTAATATTCAGAATGATGGTGGCCACCACATCATTTCTAAAATTGTAACAGGTGATGAAACGTACATACCGTTTTTTGACGTTCCATCACGTCATGAAAGCAAAGTATGGGTCTTTGAAGATGATCCCACGCCGACAATGGTGAAAAAACAACACGCACTGAAAAAAGTGATGCATGCCGTTTTCTTCAGAAGTACGGGATTGGTCAAAGCCATCAAGCTGGAAGGACAGAAGACAGTAACAGCAAACTGGTATACCACTAAATGTCTTCCAGAAATTCTACAAGAACTGAATGTTAGGGGACTAATGCTTCACCATGACAATGCATCTTCACATACAGCCGGATTAACAGTTGAGTTTCTTAAACAAAAACAAATTAAAGTGATCGAACATCCGCCGTATTCGCCTGATCTAGCTATGTGCGACTTTTGGTTATTGATTAATCTAAAAAAGAACTTACGTGAACATCGTTTTCATTCAGAAGAAGAGATTGATGTGGCTATAAATGCATTTTTTCATCTATTCGAAGAAATGAATGGCTTGAGGCATTTAATCTGTGGAAAATTCGTCTACAAAAGTGCATTGATGCTGGAGGAGACTACTTTGAACACACCTAAAATTTTGTAAATATAACTTTAAAAACCTAGTTGTATCTCAAAAATTTCAGAGTGACCCTCGTAGTATATAGTCATATAGTTGTTATACAGGTTGTCTAAGTTAAATTATATACTAAAAAAAGTGATAACAATAATATTTACAAAACAAATAAGTTTGTTTTTCTCAAAATAAAAAATGAAAGCGTTCAATAAATATTATTTCCATTGGACCCCTTTAAATGTAATAATTATTCAAAAATTCAAAACTTAAAAATTTGTTGTCACAATTTCAGTGTTTTGAAATATTTTAATTTGCTATTTTTAATTTCTCATAAGAGATTAAATCATTTTATTTAACTAGCAGTATCTTGTTAATATTTTTGACTTCCTTTTATGATAAAAAATGTGAAAAATTAATCTTATTTTGACTATAATAGAATTATTCGCAAAAGAAGAAAATTTCATATAATTGAAATATTATTAATGGAAACTTGCAAGAATTTATGTGTACGAATAATAACAGAAAAGTCAGATTTTACTTAATTTATCAAGAAACGATATAGAAAGATCAGTTTCAGTTATTTAGACTTTGTGAATTGTAGTATCCATTGTCCCAAAACAAAAGTAACACCCTTGTGTTTTTTTTTTATCTCAGGTTTTATTGTAGTCTTTCAGTCTAGTGTCGCGTTACTCGTGAGAAAATTCCTGCTGAAACGTGTTTCATATTAGCGGTTCCTTTTGTCCAAAATATTACGTCCGGTACCAGACTGACTTTCAGAGAAAGGGGGAAATTTTTCGCAAAATAGCACTGCAGTATGCCGCGTAGGGACTTGTTTTCCTGGAATCGAAATGGAGGGGATCGAGAACTAATTACTTCCAAATTCTTGGAAAACACATAAACTTCCTTTCCTTTTCATTGTTCACACGGTTAGTATTCCTTTCTTCCCAAACGTCGCTTCATCGGAAACAAGAATGTTAACTTTTGAAAATCTGTAGTTTAGACATTTAAAATATTATTGCCGTAAGTATTCTGTCTACTCTCTTATCGAAAATGAAATCAGATAATGACTTAACAAAAGTCTTCTAATTTTGAAATCAAAAAAATTGGTTTTATGTTATAAAAATGAAATATAAATTATCAATATTACGTTTTGTAATTTAAATTCTTTACAGTAAAAATAGTTTTGGTTTACATTAATGGTCTGAATGATATAATTTGAAAAACATTTTTAAATGCGAAATTTTTTTCCCATAAAGTTAAAGTTGTTTTTCACTGGAATTTTTGGAAATAAAAAAATGAAGTAAAATTTTTAGTTTGTAATCTGTGGTAATGTTTAAAACAAAACGATATCACTCTGAAAAATCAGGTGAGTTGATTTTAAATTAGGGGTGTAAAGTCTTGCCCAATTATTATTTTGTAATAAACAGCTAAAATTCTTAAAATTAGTAATATTATAGAATTTTTGAAAATTTGTTAAGATAAGTTATTTCATACGTTCAGCACCTAATGATCAACTATTTGTAGAGTCTTTCATGAATAAGATAATGCACAGTTAACAGGGAATAAAAGTGTTTGATGCTTCAATTGGTTAACAAGCTAGAAAAAATACATTAAAAATTTTTTAAGACATTTTTAGGGAAATTTTAAATTATTAAAATAAATTTTCTTAAAAGTTAAAAATTAATAGATAAATAAATAAATAAATATCCCGACTTCAAAATTGTAATATCCGGATCACAAGGTCTACAGTGCCCATTTCTGTTTTCCTAACCGAGGGCCCTGAAGTCCCGGTTAGGTGATCAGCCCAAAGCGAAATCCTCGGGGTTTAGTTCACAAGCATGACTGGTACTCAGTTAATCGACCCGCTGAAAGGATGAATGGTTGAGTTGACCTAGCTGAGAATCGAACCTTGGACCTGTGCCTTGGGAGCACTAAGTCACCGTGCTTAGCAAATGTAAAAGTTTGGGTGAATTTTGTCATACAGATTTCCCTGGAACAGAAGTCTATAGAGAAATGTAGGACTGAAAGATGTTACTCAGCAGTTGAAAAGAAGTTAAACCTAAAACCCCATTAGAACTTCCTTACCTCATACGGTGAAGATAGAGAGAAGAGAGGTTGCCATTCAAATCCTTTAACTATTTCTGCACCAATTTCAAGTTGTAAGCATTCATTCAGCAAAATAAAATTAATTTTGATTTATTTATGATCCACCATGAGTCAAAACCGTCTAAGTGATTTAGCAATCTTAAGTAGAGAAAAAGAAAAATTTGAAATGATCAACTTTGATAAAGTAATTAATTAATCAATTTACTTCAGCAAAAGCAATAAAAATGTGAATAGTATAGTATATTAGATTGCAAATAATTACATCTGCTTATATATCAATGATATGTAACGAATTATTTCATGTTTAAAAAATTTATTTTTTAAAATAATTGTATTAGTATATAAAATCACTATCTTTTTATAATTAATTCTATATCACACACACACACATAAGTCCGATTATTCTAATGACACATTTCCGAATCCAATATAAGTATTTTTTTAAAAAATTAGAATCGTATTTTGTTTAAATTTAAAGCTGAGCTTGAGACTTTAATAAAGTTTCGATTATTTTATATTCAGTTATTATTTATATTGTATTCTTATTATTATTACACTCTATTTATTATAATATATTATATATCGTTATATTATTATATTATTCCCATATTTATATTGTATTACTATTTTTTTCAAGGGGGCGCATAAAAAAGGTATTGTACCCGGGCGTCAATTATGCTCACTACGCCACTGCTCTTCGAAAGTCGAATTATCAGCGAGACTTTTCATTTGTCATAATAAATCAGATGGACGTTTATCGCCAAGGTCAAGATCTATAAGTAACTTTTTTAGGCGTGATTCCCCTCAGTATCAATTAATCTATTCAGTAATGCATTTTTTAAAGCTTTATATTTTCCGTCTTCTGGAGGATTTGAAAGAGTATCGACAACCTATTCCAAAATGTTTTCATCTAATGCTGCAACAACAGTGTATTTTTAGTTATATCTTGACTTATAACACTGTTTGCGAATTGCGCTTCAAGTTGGAAAAACCAAAATTTAGATTTTTGGCGCCAAAACATTGACGGTTTTAAGCAATTCGATTTAATTCAACAGTTTTGTTTTCGGATTGAATATCGTTTGCATTGAAGTGGTTTTCTTCCATCTGGAAAAATAAAATTTAATTGTTTGAATAAATTATATAATATCATGTGCCTTTATAAATGAGGAGGTAAAATAACAATCTTCATAAAAATAAATTCGGTCAACGTCATATGCAATCAATATGGTTTAGTATGCGTGTTCAGATTGTTTCGATTTAAATCTTCATTATGAAAGAATAATATTTATTTACATATGATGAGATATAAAACGTCCTATTTAAGTATGAAGTACAATAATTCACATTTTAGTACACAGCAAAATCATGATGTATTCAAAGCCGGTAATATTTACGAAAAACACATGCATGCATTATTTGTTTATCGTTTTTATTTCGGGACCAGTTGCTGTTGCCATAGCCTTACAATGATCTCTGGACGTTAGTTCCTGGTTCAATCCAACCAATCTTCAGAAACGGGACTCGATCCTGCGCTTCCATAATCCCCATGCATGTCTGTTGGGATGGCTCTTTGGAAGTTTTCCATGTTTCTTCCCTTCTGATACGTGAACGCGTTTCACTATGTATGAAACAACAGCTGCTCGGTGGGCGTTAAAATACTCTAGGTTGCAGGGTGGTCCAGAACGCAGTGTCAAAAGTTCTTTAATTTGAGCTCATCATGTCCTAATGGTATGGTACAGCTCTTTCGAATGAAAGGTTCCAGGTTCAATCTTAGTCACTATTGATTAACAGGAAATGGGTGTCGCAATTCTGTTTTTTGCATGCAGCAAGTCAAGGCGTGAGCTTGGGAGTTTTCCGGTTTATCTCCCTCTTGCTAGACTTAAATGCGACCCATTATCTATAAAAATCTTCTCTAGAAGGTAATGACGCGGTGCACGTTAAGTTGTTACAAAATTGCCCGCGACCTTTAAGGTGTTTCACTACGTGTGTCGAAGTTCTTTCGTTCCTTGGAACTTAGTTTAGATGTTTCCCAATGACCATCATCAGCCAGGTTGTAATCTGTACGGTATCAGAAGCTCTTTCATTTAGGCTCACATGGACTAGTGGTGGAACACCTCTCTTCAGAGTGAAAATTCCTTGGTTCGATACCATCCATTACTTTAACGGTTGATGTGCTTGGCAGAAACTGAACTTTTCCTTACTATATGTTTATCCATCCAGGTGAGTGATTGGGAATTTTCCAGTTTTTCTACTTTGCGATTCGTTTATACAATTGTAAAACGTCTTTTCGTGAGGGAGTTACGCAGTGGACGTTACGGCAGTCTTAAGCGGTTTGACAGTTCACAACGTATTGTCAGAAATCTTTTTTCTATTTTCATTTTCATATAGTTTTGAACTTTTACATTGCTGCATGTATTAATGAATGGCATACAATGATATATGAAGAAAACATAATTACGTGAATGGAGTTTCATAATTTAAAACACACCCTATTCTAGGGAATATGCAGAAAGTGATTATTTAAATTGTAAATATTATTTAAATTTTATTAATTTCCTAAAATTTTGAATGTAACTAATAGTGAGTCAAAGTATGATGAGATGAGAGTCAAAGAATGAGATGAGAAATTAACTCCATTAAAATATAAAATATCTTACAATTGCTCTGTCAAATCTCATATATCACATAAATCATAAACACAAGAATTTTATAAGGGGATAAAATAATCCATTCACAAATAAATTGCTCAGATGAAGTTGTGCTTGTGAAACATCAAGTATCAATAAAATTCAAAATTTAGTTTTACATATGGATGAAAGTTGTTTGTCGTTTTTATATACATGATCCTTTTCTGCATTCGAAGTCTAATCAAGACCGATACATACAGCTTAAAGTTGATTCTAAATCACTGCAGGTATAACGAGGCATTAATTAAACCTTAGAATCGTTAATGAGAAGGTTCGGGCGTTAACTAGTCCACCCCTAATCCTTCAGCATTAAAGAAGGAAGAGAGAAATAAATGCAACTAAGCAAGTATTTTTTTTCCAATCGTTGACTTTTTTTCTTTTTGAAAAACACTAATATTTACTCAAATAATTGGCCCTACGGAATTTTCCCTCTGATATACTATCAGAATTCTTACACACATACACAGAATTTATATGTATATATATAATTAAATATATGCTTTTTTAAACCTCCTATAGTGTTCCCTTTTCACAAATCAGTGGCAATTTGGTTTTTGTCGTGTATTTTTTTCTCCCATTTTCGTTTACTTCAACAAAAATGGGATTTTTTTCAATTGTTTTAACTGATTTCTGTTTTAAAAATCTTTTAATTTGGAATTATATTTAAATAATTAAAAATAAAAAAATTTAATTTTTGTATGAATGTTAATATATGTTTTTCAAGGAAAGTAAATAGGTTTAATTATTTGAAAAAATAATTTTTTTAGTCTGATTTTTCTCAGTTTTTCATAAATGTACTTAAAAATTTAATATTTATTTTTTCATTAATTAATTTAAAAGTAAAAAGTAAAACTACCCAAAAGATCTTCAAAAACTAATTCAAAATGTACGAAAAAAATGCACTATTTTTATACAATTTTCTTTTAGTTGTCGTAAATAACTTACAAGCAAAATGACTTTGTAAAAAACATTAGAATATATCTCCTTCCATTTCTTTTAGGTTTGTTTGTCGCTCAACGGTCATTTTTTGCACACGAGGGCTAATTAGACCGGGACCTATGGTTTAAAGTGGATTCTAAACCACTACAAACATCCATGCCCAAGGTGGGATTCGAACTCACGAACTGTTGAACCGAAGGCAAGAGCGCTAACCATTCGGCTGCCAGCTCGGCCATTTCTTTTAGGTACAAGCATTACAGATAGTAAGCCATATTTATCGTTTGTGACTAAAAATTTTCCAAAATTCGCTGTTTAAACGATACACAAGCTTTTGAATTAAACACACACTTTCCGTTGGTGGACTCTGGAGCAACTAGTTTTCAATTTGCGTTGGTTATACGCAGCTGAACCAACGCAAGTAGCTGAAACTTTTCAACTGGAGCAACATTTGATATGATTAAGAGGCAACAATTCCAATTTTTCTACAAAATGTAATTTTTTATTTCAATTTAGTAAGTAGAAAAGCAAAAATTATTTTAATACCTATACACATTATATAAGGGAAATATATTTTTTGTTGTTGTGTTGTAGTTTGGAGTGAAATACACTGTTTTTGGCATAAAGCTCTCTGTTGACTGTGACTTCAAAAAATAAACTAATATCTTGAAGCACGTATTAAGAGCTTTGTGTTAAACTGTCAGAGACAGCATACACTGAAGACCATGGAAAAAATATTAAATTGAAATAAATAACTGTTAGAAAAATTTCGCTACTAGTTTATACGGCATAATGAAAAAAAAAAAAAAAAAAAAAAACGAATAATTTTTAGTACTTTCATCCAAGCAACTTCAGCAGTTTGTTGGGGGAAAAAATGCATTGCTCCCGAAATGTAGTCAGTTTAGTTCCTGGTTCTTTTTCCCCAGTAGAAGTTCAGAGGGAAGCCTTACTTGCAAACACTTCAGTAAGGCTCTTTGGTAAGATATGGCATTGAAAGACATTCAAGGGAGGAATTTGACTACGGTTGAAAATGAACTCTTCCAACAACTTCATTTGGCAGAAACGTGAATATACGTATTTACCTAAGCATCTGCGCGGTTAACACTTGAAATAGTTCCACCAATCACGTTTCTCAGTGTCTCTACGTAGTGGACTGACAAGTTTATATAAACTAAACAAAAAATCTGTGAAGTATAGATACGATTTTTGTCACTTAACAGTTTTTGATATGCTATTTTTCTGGATGATTGCTTACATTGTTTTGCTTATTTTTATTTCACAAGTTGTGAATAAATCTTAAATATTTTCTTAATTTATATTCACTAGTAGTGAGATATATTTTTATTTTCCTGTAAAGTTTACAGTTTATTTTCTTAATTTATATTCACTAGTAGTGAGATATATTTTTATTTTCCTGTAAAGTTTACAGTTTATTTTCTTAATTATTTATGAAAACTTTTAAGTTTTAGTTTGGAATAAACTGTATATATTTTAAGGTAAGTTATTTTTCAATTGCATTTAATAACATGAATATGATAATTGTGAAATGTTGTAACGATACTAATATTTAGTTTCTAAATATTAAAAGTGTTTTTTAAAAAAGCAATTGAATTATTCTGCGATAATTTATATGATTTTTAGAAGCTCATAATTACATTTCAGGTTAAATATAAGAAATTAAATGAATGCCTTTTATAAATTATGTTTTTCTTATGTTTTTAAACCTCAAATTCTTGGTACATAGTAAATTTTTAAATCATTGTATTATGAAATTAATCGGAAGTTATAAAACATTAATTTCTAATTTGTTTCGCAAATTTTCAGCAACTTAGATGAAAATATTTTTTTTAAATTACTTAATTTTTAATTTTTAAGCTATGCAAATTTCTTAACATTGCTCAAATTTTTTAAATTTTCTGAAATATAAAATTGTCTTTCATTCAATTCGTAAAAACTTCGTGTTAACCATAATCTTTCTAGTAGTCAGAAAAATATTCTCATTAAATATTATCATTGTAACAGTAAATATTATGTGTTTTGTGTAATAAGTATTACATTAGTAAAAGAATTAAGTAAAAAATTGCATTGAATACTTAAAATACCTTAATCTTGAATTTTGCGTTTAAAAGTTAAATTTGTCGTTTAAAAGAAGCAAAAGGGGGAAATGAGCTCAATATTTAGTGATTAAAAATTTATTCTACTTAAAATTTGGTACAATTGCTTAGCGTTTCAGAACTAAAACTGTTTTTTTATAAAACATATTCCGTAAAATTAAATCATACTGAGAGTGGTTTTGCACTCGTGAGGAATAAAATTACGATATATAGTAAAATTTAAATACCTCAATCTATTATATTAGATTTATGAAAAAAATCTGGATCGTATATTGATAATCCAATATTTTTGGAAGAATTACAGTAAAAATATGCAACTGCTTAGCTGAGATTATTTAATCAGAAGAATCAAAAGCTAAAAATTTTAATTCATATTACCGAAATTTATAATTGAAATTTAAAGAGCACAAATTATTAGTTTATTAAATATAGTTACAAGTAAATGGCTATTCATTACTAAATTTTAATAATTAACAAACATTATGAAATCTAATTTTTTTATTGTAATCAGTGTAAGTCTATATTTGCTTAGATTTCATTTAAACATGGTTGATTTTTCTACAACTATGCAACCGAATTTTTTAATAATGATTGAATTCAGAAATTATAAAAAATTGAAGTTTCTTTTAATCTGTAGTTGTGTAAGTTTTTTATGAAGGCAGTTTTGTGATGAAGAGCAGTTATACTATATTCATTAAATTTTGAATGTTATTTGTATTTGATTTTACGCTGGATTTCTAAAAGTATACTTAAACGTTGAATATATGTTTCAATTTTATCTAGTTTTCAAAATATTTAGTTTTATTTCTAACAATAATTATTTAATTTCATTTTCCTAACATAATTAAATTTATCCAAATATGCGTTTGTTATAATTTTAAATATGGCTTTTTAGTGAATATGTAAAATACGTACGATTTAACTGAAAGAGTTAGGCTATCACCGATAATTTGTTAAGAATTTACTGAATTTTGTTACGAAACTAAGCTTTTTCCTAGAAAAAGCTATCAAAACTTCTTACAGCGAACAAGATTAACCTAGAATTTGTTTTATAGTATTCTGAAATTTATTATCCGAAAACAACGGTAATTAAATTATAAATGTTTAGAAAAATCTAAAATTTTTAAAAATAAAAACCAAATATAAATTTTTAAAGTTAAAATGAATTTTCATTGAAAAAGTTGCTCTAAAATTACTCCAATTGTTAAACATTAATATGTTAAAGATTAGTTGGTGTACATAGAATTTACACCAAATATCCTTTTGGCTCTTAAAACTAAACAAAATTCTTTTCAATTCAATGCATTTTCCCATGGGTTAAAACCATGTTGAGTGTATGTACGATGTCCCTTAAAACCGTATTTAAAAATGTGTGAAAATTACAATGAAATTTTCAATTGGCTGTTCAGATGCGATAGATCCAGCACTTTTATATATTTCCTTGTGCTGTCGGAGTAAAACAGATTTCCTTTAAATAAATCGTTATTATGAAAGGTTTCATTACGAAAAACACTGAAAATTATTTTTTCCTATATTAATTCTAAATTAGTAAATTTTAGTTTAGTTAGCCTTGTTTGTAAACTTATTAAAGTCTATTCAACTGTATAATTAAATATTTTAAAATTACATTAAAAACTAGATACAAAAATGCAAGTAGTAAAATCAGAGTCTTAAAAATATTTATAAGAAATCCCAATTTCAATACTTCAGATTTCTGCAGATCTTCTGAAGAAAGTTTTGTGGAATGCAAAAAAGTAAAATCTCGAGTTTAAGTTATTGAAAATAAGTCAAAATCATACTTGAATGTTTTATTTGCTGATTAAATTCAATCTGTTTGAATCCAATGAAATAATTATTTGGAAAAACTAATTATATCCAAGCAAGTTATTTTGAATAGTAAAATTTGGAGGCGTGTAAAATTTTTAATGGGGCTTATATTTATGTAAGAAATATTGAACTTTATATTTGTGATGAAATGAATCACGTTCTGTTTTAAGAAATACTAGAAAAACGTTTCTAAATTTGGTTATATAATTTTTTAAACTCGAGATAGTCGAAGAGAACGGCTCATTACGTACATCTTTAGTATGTGGTGTCTATATTGCACCATTTTTTTAAACACTACGTCAATAGCATTAAGCGTAGTCGAGCTAGTAACCGAATGATAATCCCAGAATTCGTGGGTTCGAATTCTACCTTAGGCATAGATAGTTGTAGTGGTTCGGAATCCACTTTATACCCTAGCTCCCGGTCTAATTAGCCTTTGTTTTGGGAAAACATCGTTAAGTGACACGCTTAACTTCATTAAGCGTAATAGAACCCATTTAAACAGAGCTAGAGGTTAAAATTCAAAAATAGGGAAAAAGACTAATTTTAACACAGTTGTGCGAAAATAGAAACTTTGATTCTGATATAGCAAAAGAATCAAGTGAACAGTTCGCTCAGAAGTCTAAAAGCTGCTTTAACTGAAGCTTATTCTTGAATGTATTTTCGAATTTATAAAGATTGCAATATTTATTTTGTTGGTAATCATTAATTTTAAAAAGCGTACGATAAACTTTGTAGGCTAGTTATTTTTCTTTTTTGCTTAATATTTTTCATAAAAATATAATTGATTTTTAAAATGCATATAATTTTAAAATAATTAAGTTTTGGTAATTACTAATTTTTATTATTTTTATCTATTCTTCTGCAATTCCTTTCGAAACAGTGTAGATGAGTCTCATTCAGCTGAGAATGAATGAATCATTCGAATTCCACCTCGGGTGTGGATGTTTGTAGCGTTTCAGAATCGTTCGTTTTAGATAGTGATATTTTTTGTTTTGAAATTTAAATTTGGGTTCAACTACGAACAGATGACGAAAAAAAAAATCAAAATGTACATCTCACTACGAAATAATATAATTTTTGAAAAACGAAGAGTCATTTTTTTCACTTTTAACTGATCATTGCAATCAATTAAGAGTTAACGTTATGAAAATACTGTTAATTAATCAATTGATAAATTGTTCAAAATTTAATTAACTGGAAAATTTTTCTAAATTAGATGTTTATCAAAAAAAATATCGATATTACCAGAATCATTTCTGTCAAGATTTTAATTCTAAATTGACATTTTTCACTGTATAATATTTTAGTTTTAAAATGATACTAGTAATGAAATATAAAATATTGTGGTTAGTTTTGATGTGACAAACTCAGAAGTTTCTGAAAGTCTTATAAGAGAAAAGAGCATTTTCTACCAAAACAAGAATATTTATTTTTAAAGAAAAAATTAATATGACAATTAAAACCTATACTTATGAATTAAATTTACTTGACTTAATGCAGCAGAATATATATTTTGAATTTAACTTTATTTCATGTAAACTTTTTAGAATACAATTCGGTGAACAATATTATTGAAAATTGCAATATGTTTAAACATTCTGAAAACATTTTAAATGTTGAAAATCGTTTAAAATATTCTCCTTTTACAAGGTTGCTACCATAAACACTTTAAAAAAGCGCGAGTTTTGACGATCAATAATATAAATTATAATTTACACTTGGAGTATCACTTGAGTAAATAATCAATCATTAAAATTTTGAAGCAGTTTTAAGTAAAAATTAAGAAATTGGTATAAAACTACATGTATCGCGTGCGTTAATAAACTAAGAGTAAATTCGATATTACTTCAATCTCGAAATGTCTCTCTGGCTTCAGGGCATTATTAGAAATTTTAACCGTGTTATTTCAATATTACTCTCTCGAATAATACTTCCTAACTTGTTCACTTCGAAAGATAAGTTTGGTTTTAATGGCCTTGTTTGAAAAAATTTAAACTAAATTCAAGGTGAAATATTTTAAAATTCTGTTTGTCTTTAAACAATATTTGGTAAGGGTCTTAGAAAATTAAGTCTGTAATGATTTAGACAATTGGAGTAAAATTAATGCGTGAAAGCATATAAAATCGATATTAATAAGAACATTTGTTTAAAAATTCTTATAATTAAGAATTAAAATATTTGTGTGTGAAAAGATAATTTGTTTGTTATTAAATTTAATAAACGGAATGATAAATTTATGGCTATTTGCGAAAGCATAAATATTTCAAAAAAGTTTTGGATAATGCTTCTCAACTACTTCATGCTGACATATAAAAGAATTGAAACTTAGATTTTGAAACAAATCAGGAAGTAGCTTGTACTGGTGTACTCCAAAAATTTATAAATCAAAATGTTCGCAGAACTTTATAATCGTGATAATATATAGAATCAATATGATAAGGTAAACTATATTTGTTGCAAGGATTTGAACCCTTTGAATAGATAGAAATCAATGACAGAAATCCTGTGACTTGTTTACATTAAAAGTTAAACTGTTTTATTCTGAAAGTTTATTTCAGCACATAAACTATACTGAATTTTTACATTTGACTTTTTCGAAATGGCAATTAAAATTACATAATCGTAATTTAGATGTGACAGTGTGCCATTTGACTAGGGGTTTTGTGTGTCTGCAAAAATTTGTCGTAGAACTCCGAATTATTCAAACTTCTATCAATAATAAAAATCGTATGTATTCATATCTAATAATTTAATCAGATTTACAAAAACATGCTAAAATTTGAATTTTTCTATCCTGGGCCGTAAGTTATGAATATGTCTTAAGTTTTTCATTTAAGTTTCTAAGCTTGGAAAACACATAAACATATCCTGTTACAGCAAAAATTTCATGACTCTTGAACAGGAATTAAATACTATTTAACTGAAAACATTTAGTTTCGTTCATTTCGTTTAAATATCAATTTTCAATTATAGTTTTCTGGAGTAGAAAAGTGCTCAATATTTCCACAGGCAAAACATTTTGTAGTGTATATTCAGATAAAATATCTTTATTTTGATAGAACAAAAAATATATGTGTATATATACACATCATTGGAAAAAGGCATTGAGAATATTCTATAAAGAATACCACGATGGAACAGCAACACTACAACAAAAATGTAAGCACAGCTGGTGAAACATTACAAACCATCCAAGAATTTTTAATACCTTTTTGTGTCTTTTAATGAAACTGAAAGAAATTAACTACTGAGATTGTTATCGTACAAGTAGAACTTTTTTTTTTTTGCTGAAATGAGAATAAGTATTACTTTAATAGAAAATCTGATACATAATAAACACACAAAATAGCATTTGGAAATTGCAAACCATGTTTGAAGCTAAATGTTGTCAATCACTTCAAGAGTTCGTGGGTTCGTTTCCAGTCTCCGCCATCCATGTTTGCTGTGATTCAACATCCGTTTTAACCTGTTGGTCTCAGTTTATCGTCAAAGAAAACACACCATTGCGAGAGGAATTAGAATTGAGGACATACTGAAATTGTTCATTAATAGTAATAACTACAGATTGATTTAATTGTAGTTATAACTCTAATGAGTTTTCTTTCTAATAAAACCGTATTTATTCGGCAGTAAATTCTCTAAAAAAGAGGAAATCTGAAATTTCATTTAAATTACCTAATTAACAAGAGAAACATGTTCATTTACGTAAATATATAGACGAAAACTTCACTTGGCAGTACAGATATAAATTCGGAGTTACTAATAATTTGAATAGTTTATTATCATCAAAAAGTTGGCAAGTGCTTCATTTAAAAAACGTAAAATAATTCCTACTAAATTTCATTTTACGAGTGTATTTTAAATATACATCTTTTAGAAAAGATTTTTTAAAATGAAAAATTAAATTTGAAATTTATCGTTATTTACTTGCTATATTATGAGAACGAATGAGTGTATCTTTCAGTGTAAAACTTGCACTTGGCTTTAAGGAAAGACTACGATTTGAAAACTATTTTAAAAATTACTTATTTTTCATTTTTAATCTCGAAAAGAGGTCTCGCGTATGAAACAATTTAAAAAGAGTTGGGAAAGACAATTATTTGGTAACTAAATGGAATATTTAAATATTGAAGTTAAAACTACAGTTCCATCACTGTTCAAAGGAATTTTCGATCGGCAGCGCATTAGAAAAACTTAAATACGCGTTTGTTGCCATGGGCGAAAATGTTTTCAAGAACCGATAAATATATATCAACCAAATATTGTTTTTGAAACAGTCACACTGGATAAATAGAAATCTGATATGCTTTTTAATTTGCACCCTACCGCAATATCTGATTTAATAGTTATTTATCCCTCTTATACTAACATTTTTCTCTTGAAATAAGCAGAGTTCCAGGAAAATGTATATTAACAACAAGCAATTTTAAAATGAATACATTATGGTTTAGACTGAAAACACTAATCAAAATTTCGAAACTAAACATAGCGTGCATTTTAAGTTATTCGGAAGCCTATGTGCTTCATACTTAACACTAAATTTTTATATTGTGATAAAACTTTTATCAAGTGACTAATGTTGTATTCCATTAAGTTTTATATTTTTCTCTGATAGACTTCAAAATATTCTGAAATATCAGTTAAATTTCTTAAATCACAAAACTTTTATTTATGGTAACTGCTTTAAGTTTATCATTAACTCAAGGGTTCAACTTCTAGTTTTGTTGCTTTTTAAGTGTTTCAGCAATAAGCTCGAAAACTTGTGTTGAAGTTAGTTTTCTGCAAATAAAGTGGCAGCAGATTGACAAACGAAAAAGCATTTGACTTTTCCAAGACAATTTTTTAACTATATTGATTACAAGAATATTTGAATTGTATTTTCTATTTAATAGTCATTTTAGAATAAAATATATTACCTTCAAAATAGTGTTTTAAAAAAGTTTCAACATTTGCCTTTTCTTTAGAGTTTTATTTTAAAATATTCATACCATGAAAAATTTTCCTTTACTTTTTTAGCTAATATTCTCATTAAAATCTGACATTCATACATAACAAACTATGAGAATAATTTTTAGATTTAGTGATTTAAATATAAATATTTTACAAATAGAACTAAGAATATTGTTTGGGTTAATACTTATTGCTATTCAAGTTTTCCTAATGTAAATTAATTTACACTAAAAGCTTAAGTGAATGAAATTTAGATTAAAATGAAATTACATTTTACACTCAATGGCTAGAAACCAGAGTTGTAAGAATATTTAAAAAAATTGCAATTGAAAATATAAATTTCAAAATTATTGATTACATTATAAATCTCATTAAGCAATTCGTATTTTCCTTTAAATGAGCACGGGCACGCACTATAAATTTGAACACATTAGGCATGTTTTCGGTGACTTTTCAAGACAAGCAAGTGGTTATTGAGGTTTCATTTTTGCATGCATATCTGATAACTTATCCCTCATTATCTGTGTAAAATTCCCCGAAAAGGTATAAAAGCTGGATGTTGCGACTCCAAAATGCTTGATAGTAAATAGTACAACCTAACAGTCAACTTCTGTATTAAGTATATGTATGGGTATCTACTCTTTGATAATTTAAAATTCTATAATGGGAAATTTATAAGCAATTTAAAACTGTAAAGCAAGAGATTTAAGTTCGATATTTTAATGAGTAACACATTTCTTTTTTATATGGTAAGTGATATGAGAAACGAAATTTTTAAAGTTTTTTTAAAAAATCTAATGCCCGGCTGCCCATAGGATTTTTAAAATATATACCACTTACATTTGCTATACCAAGAAGAATTCCAATGCTTATTTTTCAGCAGTTTGTAACCGAATCAGAATGTTAATTTTATGCTCTGGAACTTCCTTGAATTGCTTTTGAAATCAATTTGGGTAATGGAAATCAAATGCTTGTAATGATTTGGTTGTTGCTTTTCAACTGCTCGCCTCGGTCAAATTTGTTTTGATGGACCAGGAGGAATAATAAAAATGGAAACAAGCGTTTTGTTCAACTAGGTGCAGAGAAAGGCTTTATTAAACATTATAGTTGTTATAGGTTGATATTAAAGCCTTGCTTAAAGTTATATTCCACACAACTCCTTTATTACCAATATGACAGTTTAACAAGTGCTATTTGGTTTTTAATGCAAAGTGTTTTGCGAGTTCGATTCGTACATTGAATGTGAATGTTTCAATGTTTTCTGTCTACTCTTTAAAGTATGCTAGAGTTAAATAAAACTCTCCTTTTAAAAAAGTGAGAGCCTAGAGTGAAACTCAGCCATCAAAAGTGACTTAAATTTGTACTTTTTGCTGCCTTTTATCTAAAGATAATTCGCATGGAAGTATCAGAAAATGGTTTGATTAATAATTTTCCTTGGGCCGTAAAATGACAAATTTTGTGAGTGAAATTGAAGATAGCGTTAAGAAAGTTTCTGCCTAATATGATGTGCTGTTAAATGTTTACGACAGCTCATGTGTCTATAAAATAAAAATATACATCATAACTTTTTAATTATATTTATCATTAAATAGAATTCTTTTAACCAGCTTGTTATGAACTTTGAACAATTTATCGAAATCATTCTCTTTGCTTCAAAATATCACTGCCTAGAAATAATTCCTTTAATTTTTTCTAAAATACTGGTTTCGTATCAAAACGAAGATCATGTCTAGTATAATTGTGTTAACAAATTCTTATGCTTGATATAATTGAAGAGAATATTTCAAAAAAACAACAAACTTCAGTTTGAAAGGAAAATTATTTTGCACTTGATCCACTACTAGAAATGTGTCCAGAGTTCGAATCAAGATTTTTGCATTCAAATGTGTTAAGTACGTACCATTGACAGAATAGCAAATGAATAAGGAGGCGCTAGTAGTTTAACGATTGGCGCTCTAAGGTTCCATTAGATAATTTTAGGGTTTAATTCTCACTTCAGACACGAATTTTTTTTAAAAATACTTTAGAACACTTACAGGTCAAACTAAAGTTGCGGAAAAAGTGTTCGAAAACAAACTAATATTTTATAGAAATATAAACTCTGCGACGTATTCCTTCAGAATAAAAATTTACAAGTCCATGAAATTGTCAATAAATAGCATAGATATGAAAGAAAAATAGAAACACCATATTAAAAATATGATACATAAAAAAATATTTAAAAAATCGTGATTTTAAAATGTAATTAACTTAAGTGTTTTTATTTTTCTTTGTTTTCATTTGCCTCTTCCGCAAGTCAAGAAACTATATATTACTTATAGTCTATTTTTGCATATAGTTGTGGCACAGAAATGCTTCTTTTGGCCAAAGGAGCTCTAAAGTGGACTACTGCAGCTGTTGTAGCTCATGGTTTTGTATACACAGAAGCTTCTGTTTGGTATTGGTTCCTGAAGCATTGTCCACACTGCAGACATGAAGGCACCTAGCAGCATAAACATGTGATATCCTCATTTCCATGACCTTAATGAATCGAGCAAACGGTTTTTCTCTGGTGTTGTTGGATACCTGACTATTGTCAATAAATCTGCTGATAAAATTTGAAGATCAAGAAACATTTTATCCTTAAATAGGAAATTCCTTTTGCCACTCGTATTCTTTATCACAATAATTGTACTCATTACTAAATACATTTACAAACGTACTTTTTTATCTAAATATAAACTATACACTTCATTGTTAATGTTATTTTTTAATGGTGAGCTTAGAAAAACCTCTACCTTAATTTTTCGAGGCTGGTTTATCTAAAAGTTTCATTAAAGATACATATGATAAATATTTATATTTTTAAATTTCCTTCATTGTACAATTGTTATTATTTTAAAATTTGGTGTTAGCCTCAATAAAATACATAGCTGAATACACTAACCAATGAAGTGAGAATTTTCTACTTAATTAATAATTTCTTACATTGCAAAAAAATCCTTCTATAATATGTGCCTGCATTATATTTGGTAATCATTAAGCAAAGGAATTTATAATTGAGATTATGTAGTGTATAACATAGAATTTTGTAGTTTTTACATAAAAAGAATTCTTAAATATGAAAAGTTTTTGATTCATTATCTTCATTTTAAGGTATAGAAGCTATGCCACCCACAAAGAAGCGAGCCTCCTCTGAAAGTAAGTAGTTTGATACAAAAACATAAGTAGTGAATTATTTGAATATTTGAAATTTCTTTTACTCGTAGCAGAGTTAGAATAATGTTATAGAACTTTGATACCTTTAATTCATTGTTTCTTATTTTATGACTAATATTTATGACCACCCAAAAAACTTTCATTTTTGTATCTTTTCAGAGTTACATTTGATAAAAATATAGTAGACTTAATCCTTTGATTATGAAACAATTTCTCTCAGATAATCTATTTATGTATTGTAAATAAACATTTATGTTATGATATTGCCATTATTTAAATGATGAAGTGGCCTTACTTAAAAGAAATAAAACAAAGAATAAAGTCATATACTAAAGTTAGGGATGCAGTTTACTTTATTGTGAGGATCTTTACTGAACAAAGGGAATTATTTAATTTTAACAAATCCAAATGAATTTATTTTTTGCATGAATTTTTTTAAACTACCAAAATTCTATGACAAGGTATATAAATAGTTGTACAAATATTGGATACTTTTAAAATGCATAAAAAGTTATGTTGAAATGATTGATATAAGATTTAAATTTTTATGTTTAGGCGAGACAGAAGAGCTAGTTTTCCAGCCACCACTTAAAAAAAGTAAGTTTTTTAAAAAATATGTATGTTGATTATTCTTAGTTCTATGGTAATACACAGAAAAATAAACTATTTGCTGAGAGAAATTAAAAAAATTTTTTACATTCTTTTTAACTGTCATTGTTTTTCAATGCTAAGATTTTGACTTTTACAGGAAACATTTTATTAAATCTTTTCGAACACAACATGGATTTCTAGTATGATCGATATCAAATAAAATTTAATCACAAACCTCACAACTAATTCATTAGTTTTGACATTTAAATCTAATTTCACATGTTAATATACTTCTAAAACATAAACTAAGTTATATATTCTTTATAAAATTTTTTAGTTTAAAATTTTAACTACTTTTCAATTCATATTCTTTCTCAAAGAAAAAATTTAAATATAAGACCACGAATACGATCATTTTTATTTTAATGCAAAATATGAAATTCAGATAGGATCATTAAGAGTTATTTGTATTATTGCATTAACTTATCATTGAACTAAAATAAATATTATACATTAATCGAACAAATTTTTCCAGAATTTATATGAAAAATGAATTTATATGCCATTATTTTCTTTCATATCTTTAGTCTTTCAGAGTTTGTTGTACTGCATTATTAAAAATATTTCAGATTTTCATCCTATCCAAATGCAGTGTATCAAAGTAAAAAATATTGAATAAATTTTTGTTTCATGTATAAAAAAGTCATACTTATTAGTAACTCTCAAACATTAGAATTGAAAGTTTAAAATGTTTTTATCAATACTCTTATGTCCCAAAATAAATTTTGAAAAAGATTATACTTGAATAATTGCATTTA